>JAGDQP010007028.1:0-69312 GCA_022664845.1 Lepisma saccharinum
GAAATTAAGTTGGGTATAAATCTTTTCACTGTAGCAAAAGCATCTCTAATTTTTTTCACGAGACATTCCTCGTAGTAAAATCAAAAACCTCCTCCTCCTTCACAGTACAATCATAGCTCGCTTGGAAAGCCAGAGTCACCAACTCTCTTCGCAGCGAAGTGGTTAGAGCGTCTGACCAGTGTGCTTGTAGACCCTGGATCGAGACCCAACCACTTCAACTTTTATTTTTTAATTTTAAGGAATATTACCTTTTAATATTTTCTACTTTAAAATAACATGTTCTGCTTGAATGAAATACTTTGGAACAAGCATATATATGTATATATACACACGCATTTTGAAATTTTATGGATAGTAAAACGTTCAACCGAAAACTGGCTGAATGTAGGTTAATCCAAAAAGTAGTTCTGCCTCCATTATTTGGATGAATGTTGTGTCTCTTATTTTTACAGTGTAGCAGAAAGAATCTAGAGATCCCTCTCCCCTTCACTCTCTTTTCCATGAATCCCCTTCTGTTTGATCTATCTTCCTTATCATTTCCGTTATACAAGAGAAGCACACAGGAGAAAAAGAAGATGTTCCTCTTCCTCTAAAGAACAATATTAATACAGGTGAGACAGAAATAACTCCTCAAATTCTAATTTGAATTTTATTTAATAACGCCTTTTGGCATCTTTGGCTCATCTCGGGATGGGTTAGGGAGAGGATGAGAAAGATATCGGCCAGGGTCTTTCCTAAGGTACCATTCCAGCATTCGCTTGATGAAACTGAAAAAAGGGGGAAATTCTGACAAGATGATCGGTCGTGGAGTTCGAACCCACGTTCCTCCGTATTGCTGCTCAGTATTCCGCGACACTGGTTAACAGTTCCCCGATTTCGTATGTAACAGAGCAATTGATAGGCGATACTCAATATTCAATTGTATATTTTAAAAGAAAAACAGACATGGTGGCTCAATGGTAGAGCTTTCACCTCTGGTGCTAGAGGTCGCCGGTTCGATCCCTGCTCATCTCTGCTTTGTGGTGGACAAATATCATGTGCGTGGGGTTTTCTCGGGGTTCTCCAGTTTCCTCCCACTTTCTTCACTCCACCAATTCTCCCATCATCATCATCTATTCAAATGGAGCCAGAGTTGTTTAAAGGCCTTAAATAAAATTCTATTCCAATGCAATAACTACATAATACTGTTTACAGTAGCATTAGCTTGATGCAGTATCCACTCACTTACTTCAGAACATGATTTGGTGACACGATCAAGAAAGCAATAAAAAGACATTATTCAACGGAAAAAAGGTAAGATTAACAACTTTTTAACAGTTTGTGAGTAGGCTATGCTGAAAAAGCTGCTAAATGTTTTTGGTTTTGTTTTCACCAAATTAACACTTAGTGTCAGTACAAATGGTATGGAGAGGACGAGTCACCCAACTCCCTCGCCTTACATTATACATGAAGGTACTATTACATTGTCGAGCAAGCTGATCAACAAGGACCGAATTAGTGGACAGTGAGGAAAATAAACTATAGAAATAAGGAATTCCGGACGCCGTCGCATGCGGTGATGAACATCATATTGTGTTTAACTGTTTAGTGTGTATATTTTAGCGGAAGTGTGGACGAACATAAACAGGAGCAAGATTAAAACTCTAACTCAAAGTATACACCGCGAAACAACTGGAGAACGATCTAAACTAATTATTTCTTATTTTAGTTCAGTTGTTCCAGCTCCACAACGTGAGTCAACATATCTGTCTTGTATTGTCCTGTGACGTCTGTGGCGTTATATGTGTTAAATGTTGTATATTTTTTATAAATAAGGCAATTAAATTCCTGCTTGGAAATTCCCTCCCAATCATGTTCTAACATGAAGGAACAAAGGAAAGAATTACATTCTGGACGCCTGGCAAAAAGTGTTTCCCGCACACCTCAAGTCAAAGTCAAAGTACAAGAATAACACAAGAGATTCTCGGAATGCCGGAATACCGGGGTGGATGATGGGTCGCCTAAAAAAAAGCTTAGCATTTCGATAAATATTGAAGTGTCTTAGAGACAAGCTCTGTATTGTTATGACAGAATCTCCATTTCTGAAATAGGCCTCTATCACGAACACACGATGATCACCACTCCTCGCCATGATAGGAGATAACTATATTGAGGCCTTCTATCCATACTTAATTTAATTAAAACAAGCTGACACGGCTATCATACTTAACTTTATTTTAAAGACAAACAGTCATCATAACGGTTTCAATGTTCCTCAGACCACACATTAAAACACACTAACAGTGCATAAAGCGTACCAGAAGGCTTAGAGATCCTTACTACGTCATTCGCCAATCACGTCCCAGAATCCGTTAACTTTCCAAAACTAAACAAATTGTAGCCAATCATAGTCCTTATTTCACAGGCCCCGCCCCTAGTCAACTATACCGCTGTCACAAACTAGTAACAGGTAACAACATAACAAGGAAGTATAATCGAAGCACAAAAACTAGATTAGATAAGCTACAATTTGTTTAGCTTTGGAAAGTGAACAGATTCTGGGATGTGATTGGCGGATGACGTAGTAAGAATTTCTGGGCCTTCTGGTACTTTTTATGAACTGTTAGTGTGTTTTAATGTGTGGTCTGAGGAAGACGTTCTTAGAACATAGCGTTATGCTGGATGTCTGTTTTTAAAGTAAAGTTAAGTGTGATAGCCTTGTCAGCTTGTTTTAATAAAATTAATGATGGGCTACTGCAATGGTAAGGCACATGTTACTCAAAGCATCAATCCCCATCTACTTGGAAAGGTCGCACCGAGAGGAGTTCAAACCTGTATACATCATATACATTGCAGGGATGGTTTCGAAGATGGGGCAATTTATAACTTAGGATCTACTAGGGGTTAGAATGTAGTTGAGGTGTTATTGGAAAGATTTCGGCGACACGAGTTCAAACCCATGTCATTGATCCTGATCGCAGGGACGGGCCTCGAGTTACGGTGAGGCAACTTTCAACTCAATAACTACTAGGGCTAGGAAGAGGTTCGAAGTGTAATTTAAAAGGTCCCGATCACATTGGCGGGTCCGGAGATCCGAGGGAATTTTCAACTCAGGAACTACTATGGTGGTTGGAAAGGTCTCGCATCAATTACAAAAGACATTGCTAATCCAAATAGAATACGTGCTGTCGAAGCCTTGCAGTAGCATATATGCTTAGTTCCCCCTTCTCAGTTTTGCCTCACTTGTTTACTCACAAATAATTTTATAATAAGGTAAGTGTACAGATTATGGCCAGGGTCACCAATATGCCCACCCCTCAGATCTCTGCAGCTTTCCGTTGGTGCTATTAGATGTTACTGCAAACTATATCATCATAACAATTGAAATCATATTTGCGCGACTCAGTTGCTTGAGCGTGAGCGACAGCAGCTTCAGTTGAAGTGGCATATTAAGCAAGAAAATATTTTGTTGTTATTTTAGCAAGGTAAGTAATGTTTCGTTTCAGTATCTATGGTTGAAAATCTAAGCAATATAATGCATGGATAATGTAGCTATGTGAGCATATGTGAACATAAAATGTGTGTGACGCAATGCACTGCATTGTGTAACTAGTAGGCGCGCCATAACAAGTAAAGAGGTCAATAGTGCGCAATATGGTCCATCGTCATATTGGACAAAATGCAGTCATTACTGTTTAAAATGAGAGAATTGGGTATTTGAAATGTTTGTACTGAACATTCATCATCAAAATGTTTAGTAATTAATACGACGATAGTGCCAGGTAATAAGGAAGCTATCAATTCCAATACAAAGAATAAGAAGATTAAAACCAAAACAACGTTTGAAATGATGAGAATGTCAGCAACTGCCTCGAATAGTATTGAAGAACCGACACTGAGTTGCTCCAAGTCTTGTGAATCTTGGTTTGTTACCTTTGTCAGGAAGATAGGGTTGCAGACATAATTCTTTGCGTGTCGTAGTGCAAATACGTTCATGAAGAGAGTGTTGGAATCAACGCTAAAGATCACGGACTATTTCTTTGTCCCTCATGTGAGACGTGACTTTCTAAACTTCTTCGTTTGTGTTACACTTCTTCTTGTTTATTCATATTTTTTGCTCTTGTATATTCACTTCTTTTTCACATATTTTGGCATTTTGTATTAATACAATCATCTTGTTTTTTCAATGTTATATGAATTATGTATGCGTGCAATGTATATATCTCAGTATGTAGCATATATGAGTAATACAAAAAGATTACACGTTTTCTATAGCGGGACATATTGGAAACACCATGTTCCCATCATGGCCCACTGGCAACATTTTAGATTTCGTTTCATTACGTTTTTATACGTCATTTCTAGGAAGCAGATCTATTTTTTCATTTGTCCAAATAGTCTCCCAACTTGATGGTTCAGTTGATTCGCACTAATAAATAGTGAAAAAAATTAACAAAGTTAAGATGAGCCATATTCGGGCTCCTTACCATATTATTTTCTTACATGATTAAAAGCGTATTGAGACAAGGAACAAATCTCCATTTTCAATGTTTGATCAGGTAAAATATTAAATTTTCAACGTTTTGTTTCGATTTTCACACAGGATGTTCCGTAAACAAAAACACTCGTGTTCCCCATATAAAAACAAGACGCAAATCTGTCTGGCAATTTGCTGAGAAATGCCTCGTTTCGCCAGTTTTGTCAGTTGAAATTTCCGACTGTTTACAAATGGATGGCAACATTGCATAAATGAGGAAATTCTAAGCAAAGTGCACGATAAATTGATGTAAGAAACGTGTGTGCGAAGTTTGGTGCCGTTACCAATATGGAGTGTTCGTTCCTTGTAAGATGACTCTTCATGATGATTCTAGATTTCTTGCTTGTTCAGAACATTCTATTTTAATGCTGTTCAGCACAGCTTGAGGAAGTTAAGTTTATTAAGTTCCGAAGTGTTTTGATGTGTCGATAGACGTTTCAGTTTTAGGTAGTGTTTACCTGTTCATTCAGTTAGAGCATACAGATCTTTATCATATTCTTCCAATGTATCATGCACAGAAGATAGTTTGAAATAAAGGTGATGTTTACATGTACAAAAGACAGAGTATATATCATTAATACATATACATAGGGGTCTTTGTAATTCGAACTTGAATAATTCGAATTATTGGTAATTCGAAGAGAAGTTTATTCTCCCTTGAATTTCCTATTGATATCAATATTAAAAATTCATACGTAATTTGAATTTTAAAACCTTTTATTTAGATAATTCGAGGTCACGATTTCATTAATTCGCAAGGAAAGGAAATATTCCTGAATTCCAATGTATCAAACATTTACTTCACGATTTTTTAATGATAGTCAAATAGAAAACAGAAGAATGCAATTTTAAGTAGTTTACAGCTGTCAACAGACAGCCATAGAGAAGAGAAAATGTTTGTTTACCGGTATGCATCCTTCACCGTCTGCTTAATAACGTAGTATTGTTAATCCCTTTTGCATGCAGATGTACATCCTTAAACCTCTCCTCCAGTAGCCAATGCTTTTCTAAGAACAAAAGAATTGTGAAAGTCTTCTTAAATGCACTGAACTTCACAAAACAAATGAAATTAAAAGTGTTGTTGACCATATAAAAATAAACAAACATGAATAGAGAGGCATCGCTGACTCAATTAGGAGAGCGCTTACTTCCGGTACTAGGGTTTGTTGGTTCGATCCCTACTCACGCCGTGTGAGAATTGTGTTGGACAAAAAATGTGTACGTGTGTTTCCTTGGGGTTCTTCCACTTTCTTTTTTCCACCAATTCATCCCATCATCATCCATCTGGCCTCATCCAAAGTTTCTTTAAGGTCTTAAAAACTAAATTCAAATTGAAAATGAAATACCAGATAGCAAAAACATATGAAATGTTGCTACGCATGTGATTTTATATGTTAATACATTATATTGCACTTATTTAAATGCGTTTTCGTTTTTGTGGTAACGTAATTATTGTGAAAGATTTTTTTTTTGCCACTACTATAAGACCACGTACAAAATAATGCAGTATTTTAACGTAAAGTTCATTGCATGTCAATGCTTTTTTAATAATGCATGTTTTGGTTAGTTCGAATTTTGGATAATTCGAATCTTTTACGTATTCCTTAGAGTTCGAATTAAAGAGAGTCCGCTGTACTACAAAGTGATGACCCTAGTATGGAGCCTTGTGGCACTCCTGGTGATGTCTTAATCCAAGAAATTTAATTTTTCTCGAAAGTTGACGATCTTTCAGAAAATAAGAAAATCATTGAACTGTAATTGCCGCGAAGTTATAAGAAGAAAGTTTAGTTACCAGGTAATCAATAAGAAAAGAATCAATCTAACGATTCTCATCAATTAATGTTAATGGCGTTATTTCACCGTTATCCATGGTTCGTTCAGTATCATCAATGATATTTACTAGCGTTGTGCATGGAAATCATAGGCCAGAAAATGGATGGAAAGATCGTTTTCAATCTATATATAAAATTGATGAATGTATATAGTGTATGTATGTTCCAGCGTAACTCTGTAACGCCTGGGGCAATTTCAACCAAACTTGGTACATATACCACTTACAATCTGCAAATAAATACTGTTGGGGTAGGACACCCCTAGCAACTCTAGGGGTCGGGGTAGAAAGGGGATGACATGTAAAAATGGTGCAATCAGTTAATAGATCATGATTATCAGATATATCCTTCCTTACAGGCTGAGCAACCCACATCACAATTTAGTTTGTATTGTTGACTACCTTCAAGTGGTCAAATTTGGTATGACTATCAATTCATTAGCAATGGCTATCTTACGTTAGTTTTTCGATTCCGCAAGGGGGCGGGTGGGGAAACCTCTCCAACGGGTGGAAAATCAGCTAGTAGTGGATAAAAGGCGAACATTGCGATCTCTTGTACTATGGAAATAGCCATTTTACACTTGTTAAGAATTACTAAGGTTGAAGGCAAACTTGCCGTCCGAGCGGTCTGCGGCGGTAGACCATCGGTTCGAAGGTCCCGGGTTCGAGCCCCGGCAGGGGCATGGGTGTGGATTTTAACACTTAACAGCTAAAGGCGAATCGTGAAGGGCCGAAGACCAAAAGTAACTCGATTGGCCCATATAAAAATAAAGTTTACCAAAGTTGAAGGCAAACTTGAAACGTGAGGGGTAAGAGATGAGAGTAAGGTTGAAGGATGAGAATAAATTTGATTATATGGGCGGTAACCAGTAAGGCTGAAGGCAAAGATGAGACGTGTGGATGAAGGTAAAAAACGTGACGATGAGGGTGAACAAGGGTGAGAGCGAAGTAAAGACTTGAGTGTACAGGAGAGTTTGAGTAAGGGTGATGTAAAGACATTAGGGTGTGTATAAGAGACACTAATGGTAACGCGAAATAGAAAACTGAGTCAGATTGAGGGCGAAGTGAGGACATGAGGGTGAAATTTAGTGAAGGTGAAGCCGAATAAAAAACGTGTGAGTGAGGGTAAAGAAGGTGTGAAGCAACTATATACCTATGAGTATTGAGGTCTTCACAATGTAGCTGATAGTGAGGAAATTGTTTCTCCCGATATTCACGTCTGAGCATTCATGTGGATAGGAAAATATTTTTAAAAAAGTGACAGCTGAACCCAAGAATACAGGAAGTAACTCTTTATTAATATCATTACACAAGTCATTGAACACAAATTAGAGTGTATTTGCATTACTGTACTATAATGCCATGTTTGGGACTATTTTACAAACGCGCCCCATTGTAAGAGATTTAGACATACATAAAATTTGTATACTGCAAATCATTTTAAAAATACACTCTGTTTAAACACATCTAAGTAAACATAATTAAACACACTATCTTTTCTAAAAAATCACACTTCATTAGGAAATTAACTGAGATTTAATTTGTGTACGTCTGTGCCTACTTAGTTATAGAAACCCTTCCCTTAAATACACTCAACGACTTAATCTTGTGGGACATCTTTCACCCTGTTTAAGGAAATTCTTTCAATCAAGCAAAACTCATCAAACTTAGTCAGAATTTAATTTTCAAGAATGTGAGCACTCACCACCAACAAAAATAATGTTTCAAAACATGTTATTAATATATTCTGAGCATGTATAGAGAAATCAAAGCAACTATCGTGCTAGTGAAATATTTTTTAAAACATGTAAGGGAATTTACATATTTTTATCCTTGCCATGAAAATAATAAACAAGAGAAATTTAGTGTAAATCTTCATGCCTTTGTTGGTAGCCATACTAATACGTTACAGTACACATAGCAAACAACATAGCTTATTTCATAACCAAAGGATATAAATTTGTACATAAATCATAAATATGTGAAATTTGTTGAGCAAATATTACCACTAATTATATTCTGGTTTCAGGTTACCAATTTAATATCTCTTACTCATAATAGAAGAGAACAAAATAGTATCATCGACCTGAGCACGATGGATATGGCTGAAATGAACAAATATCCATAGGCAGCAAATTATGTGACTGAAATATTACACTCATACATATCACCACGTTATTCTCTCGCAATTTTGAAGGCGAAATTTTCTTTTCTAAAATTATTCCCATAATTTTCTTAACAAGTAAACCTTAAATCACGTGTTGAATCAACACCGCTATATTTTGCTATTACCAGTGCAGAGAAAGTCTATGTATATTATTTTGTGCACTGCAGTCCTTGCCAGTTTAACTATGGAAAGAGTGTTAAACATTTATTAATAAGATTTGAATATGTGGAAGTAAAATCAGTTGAATCTTCGCAAAGAAACGAGTTTTCTGACATACATGAATGCTCTTCATCTCTGTGGGAATACGTAATAACATAACTTTCTGTACCCGTTATTCCATGCAAATGACTTCGTTAAGTCATGAAAGGTAATGTGTTGTTTGAGGTATATACATAAGTAACACCTGTTCTTCGTCTATATTACCTGGTATGGTATCTAGACAGAAGTTTCAGCAATAAGGTAAGATCCATCAGTTCTATCCAAGTCTGAAGCTCTGGTGTTCTTTGGTGCTTGCAAAGGAATCCGATCCTCTGACTTGTTGCGCTTACAACATTCGACGCACAAACGTGACATATACGGATCATATGGGTCTAAGGAACGCATCCATAATGGTAACCAACTGCAAGTACCAAAAGGTTTAAGAAGTAAGTGAGGTTTGCAAAATTGTATAGCATTCACGACGATGTTAAATGTTAAGATAATGGTAATGATACTAACGAAAATGTAGTAGACTATAGTTCCTGCTAATGGTAAGATAACCCCCACAAAAGTTGATACAACTAGCGATAGTATTAAATAAATTCGTGGAAACCAGTAATGTGTTGTTACAATTGTGCCCAATCTTTCAGCAATCAAAGGAGGGATTCTTGTTAAGGGAATTACGTAAAACAATAAGAAACCTGTTATATTAAACAGTAAATGGCAAAGAGTGGCTTCTAACGCTATATTGACCTTGTTACCTTGGACAATCAATGCTGCCAATAATACCGCTCCCGTTTTACCGATATTAGATCCAACAGTTACCGAGTACACTTGTTTCATGTTAGTGACCCTCTCACCAATAAGTGCTGCCATTATAAAGGTAATGGTAGGAGTACATTCAAGTAGAATGGTCATTCCACAGCCAAGCAAGATATACAGATATCCTGTAGTATATGGCCTGCAACCAAAGTTTGCGATTTTCTTGAATAAAGTTGTTATTAATCCTGTAAATTCAAAAAATAAACTGAAATTAATTTAAGTTCAAGTTTTTGTTAGTGAAAAATCTAAGTAGAAATGATGAATCGTGTTAATTGTAATGGAATATTTCACGTTCAATGGTTTCTTTCCATGGGCGTGACGAAAATGACAATATTAAAAATACAAGGTACTTCGAAGAGTCGGTTAACCCAAAGTTAATACTTTCTGTGTATGTGGTCCCCGGTTCAAGTCTCGTTCGAATCCTTTCTTACCTGCGATACTTTAACAGGAGGTCATCAACAAATTAGGGAAGCTATCCGTCCACAATTGGAATTATGAGAATTTTACTAACGGTTCAAATCACAACACGTATTTGCTTCTTATTTTAGCCCACCCTAAAGCCATAAAACACAATGTTACCCAATATAACGATACGTCCCAAAGTTACTGCATGGTAGTCTGTTTTTATAATATTTTAAGGCAAAATACGCTGAACTGTGATCCGAAAATCAGCCTGCTATTCGCACGTTTCACAGAAAAATACTAAGTAACATGACGGAGACAAGGAGAAAGCTTACTTCAATTTTTTTCACTCATAGTTTGCACGTATATCACGAACTTCAAACAAGAAGTTTCTCGAAATAGATTATAATTGTAAGGTTAATAACAAAGACCGGACATGTTAATAACGTGTTCCGCTGTAACATGTTTGTAATCAGATATCATAATTGTTTGATTTATTTATTCAAGATTGACATAAAATTTGGTTACTAATGATATATAATTATTGTTTGATTTATTTGTTTTAGATTGTCATGAAATTTGATTAAAAATCAAATATCACATTTGTTTAATTTATTTATTTAAGTTTGTCATGAAATTTTATTAGTAATCAGATATCATAATTGTTTCATTTATTTATTCAAGATTGTCATGAAATATGATTAGTAATCAGATATCATTATTGTTTAATTCATTTATTCTAGATTGTTATAATATTTGAAATTGCTCAGTTTTTACGGGGAAGGAACTTCTGGATTAAATATCATATCAAGGCTGTTGAACATATGAAGAGCAAGTAAAAAGTAATAAAGAGAAGTTGTTTCATATGATGTACTTATTCTTACCTTTAAAAGCACCATTCAGAATCTTTGTTTCTATCATTAGAGATGTCCTTAAGACGACCATAAAAATCAGCCAAAGAAAAATTCCCGTTATCCTGTTACAAAAATCGCTGATGAGCTTGAACAGATAATTACCTGAAATTAAAAATGATTAATCTTATAAATATTTCCTCCATTAGTTAAGGCGGTTTACTCTAATTTCTCAGATCTTTACTCAGATTCGGAGCCCACTTCACCAAGATGTGTAGCTCCAGTAGTTCGTTTAGAACGTCAGTAATAATTTAACCAGTAAATATATTATCATATTATCTGAAGACAGCAGGAAAAGAAGTGCTTTGTCTATTATCTTGATTTTACAGGAAAGCGTTTTAAAAGTGCACAATTAGCATTGCGTATACCTGCACGTCAAGTAAAGTTTTGCTTGTAGCAGACGGACTATACATGCTATCTTAATGCATGGTGGCTTGTTAGAAAGGTCTTTCAAAGAAGAAACAGATGGTTCTATTATCTCAATTTGGTCAAAAATGGGCAAAGCACGTTTGTTTCCTGCAGTCTTCATCTATAAGTGAAATGAATTTGAGCATACTTACATTTTACCTCGTCAAGATTGCCTATAAAATTTGTAAACTCAGTTGCATTTCTGAATTCTGAAGCGTTAATTTCTTGCATGTCTCCAACAACTGTCGGAAGAATAAATTCTTCGGTTCTAACCTTATCTTCTGACTGACACCACATTTTCCATAGAGTGGTATTCTTGTCTGACACATCGCTTTTAGACCATTCTTCTAATTCAGTTTGGTTTACCTGCGAATAGAGAGAATTCAATTGTACAAATCGTTGACAAGCGGAGTGAAAAAAGAAGTTTCTGTTAGATTGATTTTTTGTTTAGGGCCTTTAGACAACTTTGGCTCAGGGCAAAGACATTTTTGTAGGAAACAAAATTAAGACGCGATACAATTAAGACAAAATTTCTGCAAAAAATTCTAACTCAACATTAGAAAATGCTTAAATTTAACAAGTAATGTAAATGTGAGACACCTAAACCATCAAAGATTTCCAGACAGTGTTGTCTTTAATTCAGAAATTATTGACGTTTTTCACAAGAAACTACAAGAACTACAATATGACTATTATCGGTACAATTTAAAGCTTCGATCTTCCCGCCATCATCTTAATAGTCTTTCGAACGAATCAAATAGAAGGTCACATGGACCGCAGCAACCTTCCAGAAATATCTCGCTGCATTGCCGCTGCTATCACGCGAGCAGGTTAAGACGAAAGTGGTTTGAGTGTATATGCATGTAAACTAAATATTAGAATGGGAGTTATTATATCTTGTAAGTTTTTGTGCTTATTTTTCTTAATTTTACTGGTGGTGTTTATTGAGGTAAAGGGTCAGTGAAAACGATAAAAAAAATTGTATGTTTCAGGGTAAGGTGTCAGGGAAATATGGCAACATCTCTTGAAACTTAGGCAAACAGCAACTGAGGGATAAAGAACCATCGTTTAAACTGCGCAGAAAATAGTAAAGCAGAATTCATTTTACTCTCTGTTTTATAGATATAGATGCATCAGTGCGATGGTGTCGTAAACCAGGTGGGAGTCAAATTACTTTCTGGATGCACCACAGAGGCAATTTCGTCAGTTGGAGTGGCGATTTCATGAATAGCGTGCCTTCAAGTGAATTTTATTTAAAAGATTTACATTTATCATACTTTTCTACAATTTTTACATCAAATGTTTGCTAATTTGTGAATTTTTAAACATGTACGGCAAATTTTAAATACCCACCTTATTTTACAATTGTTTAGATGAAGTATCGTGGTTGTTTATGTGACCTTACGCAATATGCTGAGAAGAGCCATGATAAAAGCTTTCAGTTGGACAAAAGTAAGGCAGTCGGACAAAATGGTGTTTGCTATATGTATCGAAGTTTGGTTTAACCCGTTTTTATATAACGATGAAGAGAGGCATTGTTTTGGGAATTTTAAGACTATTGTGCAATTATTATATAACTTATCAAACCAGAAAGTACATCTATTATCTATCGTTCCCAGTGGTTTAGTAAAACCGTATCTTCTTATCTTGTTACCACTGTTGTCATAGCACCTGCACTCACAAACAGAGATTATATGTTTATGCTAATGGTTTTTGATGTGTGAAGAAATTTACTATTAATTTAAAGGGCTTCCCATTTTATCATAACCATTGGACAAAGCGGAAAACTGACTTTTTTGTATAATGCAATTTCCAGGAAAAACGAAAACAGTAACGAAATATTTAACTATATCCGTGTGTAGCACAAGTACGAAAGCTTCATTAGAACCGAAAAGTATTTTGGTAAGTTTTTTATTGTACATGCCACAGTCAAGTAAAGTTACACCCCCGTGTTATGTCCAACATTTTCCTACATACTTTTAGCGTTCATAACTAATATAGTGTAAGGTAAGGTAATTTGGTGACATTTTTATATATAATGCATTTTTACAGACTTTTCTTTAGTTTACGTTGGTTCATGGTGACCTCAAATCTTGCAACGTTAATTTAACTCATTTCGCGACGTCATACAATGATGAAATTTTGCACATCAACGTGTGGTGTGGTGAAACGTCAGGTGACAATACAATATTCCATTTCTACTTTCATATATTACTATAGATTTTTATATTTTAAGAGCATATATTAATATGTTTTTTTTAAATATGGACTTCTTTATCCTAAAATAAATACTAGCCTGCAACGATCTTGTGTTTGACTGGTTCCAGAGCACTAGGATTCGAATCACAAATCAATAGATAGTAAAAAAGTATCCCAACACCGAAATAACTTGAAAAAATATTTAAGAACTTTTTAAAGACATACTTTTCTTAAAAAATTCGTACTAAAAACTAAATAAATAATTTTATTTATGTATGGTTAAAAAGAAAAGCATAGGGCACGCCAATTCAAGAATTTATAAAGTGACTGTATGTGAGAGCGCATCCTATTTTTTTAGTCATGCAAAAACAAAATTATTTTTTACTTTTTGGTACGAAAGAAAAGTACGTCTTTGAAAAGTTATTTCATTATTTTTATGAGGAAAATAACACATCTTTTGTTAAACTATATTTGTGTATTAAAACCATCCTTCTACGGAGTATTTTCCACTAGCTTACTAAGATACAATAAATGCACCATTATTGAAAAAATAATTAAAACAACACTAAAGGGAAAGATTATTTGGTGATAGTGGGTAGGTTATTTGGTGACATGAATTATTAACCAGAACTTTCCCTAACCAAATGTACATGAAACAAATGTATCACTCTGACTCATTAGATGATTTTTCACAACAGTCGTCACACATGAACATCGTTATGTCCTCGTCAATGTCTTGTATGTGACAATTTTCATGAAATGGTTCCATGCAAAAGCTGCATTGAATCCAGTTTGCACCCGCCTTGTTTCTGACATCTTGTGAGTACGAAAGTCTACATTTCGTACGCATCCAGGCATCATCATGCTTGTCTAAAGAAGTGACGTTCACTTCTGAAAGACCTGGTGAAAATACATATGTTTTTCACAGTTTTAGATAAGGCTCAGAGGGTTAAAATTGACTGAAACGCAATAAGGTATGTACTAAAACGATGACGAAAAAAAAACATATAGATCCTTGTGCACAGAAAGGTATACAACGAATAAACATTTAAGCACTTTCCATGGATTTCACTTAATATTAATGTACCCATAAATAACAACACAACATTTCTCTTAGATTTCTGACCCATTGGCTGATCTTTGTTACAGAGAGCAGGACATACCACGAATAGTGGATTGGAAATAGATGGCATACCATAAAGCTTAGAGTGCTAATATACAAACCTCGTGATATCTTCGAAAGGGAATGGGATATTAGGTGATAGGTCTAGTGAAAATTATCACCAAATAAGCTTTCCTTACCCTACTGCTTTTTCTTCATAATTGATTTTGAGGGCTAATTTAACCCGGAAAAAGAAAATTGATTTCTTATGTATGTTATCAACTATAGTGTGTAATATATTTTCATTGAATAGATGTTAAAATTTCTAGAAGTAAATAAACTCCATTTTCTTTTAATTTTAATTACGAATGAAGGCTATAGCTGGTAATAAAATGTATCATCTTTCAGAATAGAGCACCGAAGAAATCCTTGAGAACATAAGTTCAAAATTCCAATCATTAAAAGTATTTTTAAGATTGAAATTTTATCGAAAATTTCAATATGCGAAATTAAAGGTATTTTGTATATTGTCTGTGTGTATTGTGAATATATTGTATGTGAAATACGGCAGTAAAAGAAACAATTGCTACATCACTGCATAGAATCAAAAATGTCGACGTGAAAGTGAAAAAAGGAAGTGATTAATGCCTTTTCGTGGTCTTCAGAATTATACACCATTAAAACTTCTTTTTATAACAGTTCCAGTTTAAGTTTATACATGCTTAGAATGTATGTATGCTTTGCGTTCGCAGTACACTAACCTGGATTACGTGAGCAGCGATGAGACGAAACAGTGGTTTGAGATAGTTTACGCTTCGATCTATTTCCAAATCTGAATATCCCAAAATTGCTGATGTTGTATGTTGAAGATAACCTGAAAAATGTCGAAATATTTATATGGTCAGGTGCGAAAACGGACTAACTACATTTTGAGTCTTCTACAGTACTAAATGCAGTTAGTACAGTCTTCTAGAGTCACAGTTGTAAGGAAAGAACAATGTCCGGTCTGTTTTACAATAAATAAGGCCTTTGGATAACAAGCTAATAAAAGCTACTTATTTATGTGATTTGGAATGTTAGATAAAATTCTTAGCAAAAATATGATATAACCCAACTTTATTTAAAAATTGACTCAGTCCGTTTTGGCATGTGGCCAGCCATTTCAATAACACAATATCTAAAACCAAATTGCATATCTTTAAGGTAAGCAAAGTTAAAGAGGAGAGAAAGTGTTACTCAACTAGACTAAACTCTTTAGTTTTACTCAACACAAACTTTCTTTTGTGCTTGTAATTAAGTTCTTTTTAATTATAAGGAATTGTCTGAGGAGCGTCTAATCAAAACGCGCTTAGTACATCTGAATATAAACTATTTTTGAGAAGCATTCCCCCAATGAGTAGCACTCTATTTATTATGTCAATCAATGTGTGTCAGGAACACTTTTCACCAGAGAGTTTTGCTCTCAAAATTTGCAGGCAGACAGCTAATTTATTTTTTACGTCAGTGTCTTGTTACTTAATACGTGCTGTGTAAATAAAACTTACAAATCAGTTTGCAAGCTCCTGTCGTGATTCAGTAGACAGAGAGTTGCCTTGTTGAGTAGAAAACTCAGGTTCTAATCCCAGTGGGTGCAAGTTTTTTTTTCGGTTTATCTTTCAAAATACCTTTGTGTGTGTTCATGTTTATGATTAATGTACGTTTTCTGGGACTTTTTCGTAGATTAATTTATGTTAGTAACCATGGGTTAGGTTAGGTCAGGTGCGGTATGTCTCTTTTCACATCCAGTTCACAAATTCCGATCGCAAGACGCTCGTCTCTTTTAAGGCATAAACCTGCAATAGAAATACAAAAAGCACTGTATCGACCGAAACATGTGCTGTGACAGAAAAAAAAATACAGGGTGTTCCTAAGTAAACTGACAAATTTGCAGACGTGCTTCTCACATCGAAGCAAGACGAAAGTTTATCTTGCACTTTGTTGAGAAATACCTCGTTATTGCAGTGTTGTCAGTTAGGATTTCCGACTATAAGCGTATGGGTGGCAACACTGTGGTGCTGAAGAACCGAAACAAAACAGAATGAAGAACGTGGCATATTAAACGCATGTGCGAAGTTTGGTGCTAGTACCAACGAGCAGTGTTAACAGCCAGATGTTAACGGTCGGAACTTTCAACTGGCTACACTGCTGAAACCAGGCATTTCTCAGCAAAGTGAAAGTTAAACTTTCGTCTTGCTTCGATGTGAGAAACAAGCCTTCAAAGTTGTACTTTTTTTTACTGAATACCTTGTATTTTATACTTATTTTTATTTCTCAGTGCAGAGAACTACTATTATTTGGAGTAACATCAAGAATTATTTACCTGTACCAATTTCTACGAGAAGCAATAGAAGTCCCGCCACAATGTGGAACATATCATTACCAGTAGCTACAGTAAAAGCTCTTACGAGCTTTTCAATATTAAAAATAAATATTGTCGAGTCTAACGTGCTCCCAATAGAGGCTCCAATGTTAGCTCCAATCATCATTGGAATAGCTGTAGACAGACCAATAACTGAAAAGAAAACAAAGGTATGCAAATTATTGGCGACCAACTATGGATCAGTAATTTTTAAGTGACTCGTTGAAATTTTTGAATACAGCACATTTAATTTGATTGATTCCTCCGACTCAACTTACAGGACTAAGTTCAATTTGCAATAGAATCGCTAAGTTGAGAAAATAACAAACTAAATTTTTTGCGAAAATGAGTTGAGATATAAAATGTATAATGCTTGTCTGGATACACTATGTGTTGTAAGTACAAAAAATAGTATTTTTTAAAAGATATGCGTTTCTTAAGCAATTCATTCTAAAAAGTAAGAAACAATTTTGCTTATCCGTGACTAAAAAGGAAATCATGGGATGCCCCCTCATATACAGTCACTTTATAAATTCTATAATTGGCCTATTCCATGCTTTTCCTTTTAATCATTCATAATCATTTTTTTCTTTACTTTTTAGTACGAACTGTTAAAGAGAAGTATGTCTTTAAAAAAAAAATTATTGTTATCTTAGCGCACCCGTATGAACGTCAGTGAATAAGGGAAGATATAGGATGTGTCCTATCTTTCTGTCGGTCTCCTCCCTTGATCTCAATAACTACAAGTCCGACAGAGTTGAGCCATACAACGTTGGATTCGTTACGATCTCAAACGGTGGGGAAAGTTATGACTTTGACTCTAAAACTGACAAGTCCTTCTGAATCGCTTGGTATGCTCCATTTGCATCACTCATAGATCTTATTAGCTAAAAAACCAACATACAAATTACTGCTACGAGAGTAAATGTATACAACATATTAACTTACAAGTAAGGTCCGTGAACGGGCAGAAACAAATATAGCTACAATGTAGTTCAAATGCAAGAGCATTACGAAGATATGCATAAAACACAGAAACAAACTTCTCCTTCATATATACTTCAAGAGTAGCGGCACTGGAAAATACAAAAATGTCGAATAAGTCAGGAGAGTCACAGTCCAGAACCATCCTTGTATTTTTAAACGTTTTGACGGAGGATGATGAAACTTGGGATGGAGGTAAGGTGGGTGGGGCCACACCAGATTATGCTAGTAGCCATCATGGCAGCTATATTGAAATCCGCCATCTTGAAATCCGCCATCTTGGATTAAGCTCCGAAATTTTAAATAGGGATAGAGCCAAGTGACATGCTTTAAGGCCAGAATTTTACCACCAACGTGCCTGTGTAGTTATTTCTCCCATAAAGTAAGTCATTTTTTAGTTATTGTCACTGAATGTTCCCATATGGCGTCTAAGGAATGTGTTGAATATGCTCCCTGTTTTATACTACTCATAATGCAACACATTTCTTCCAGACTTCATATACCGGAATAATGTCAGGCGATACAGAGGGGCATGCATCCATAATTCACTGCTGAACATGTAGAGTCATTTTATTGTTTCTGCGCTTTCGCGAACATACATGCAAAAAGAAATCGTATAAAAGTAGTGGGCGGGAAAGGAAAGGGTATGAGTAGTACATGCAGAAAATACAAAAAAGCCATCTAACTCAGAGCTAGTACCAAAGTAGAACCGCTTAAATATCCAAGCGAAGAACATACAAAATACAACATATGATAATGACATTGGGTAGACGAAGAATGCAAAACGCTATGTCACAGAGAGTCATGTTCTTATTAACGTCATGACAACTCTCGCTTGTAACATTCGAAATGGTTAAATTCGAAACAGAAATTTGGAAAGCAAAGTCAACGTCATCAAAAATTAAAGCAACTGTTACAACCTATATGGTATAGGTAGTGAAACACTTACTGCAGCGATGAACTTGCGAGTTCCATAAGCCATAGAGTTAGTCAGTTAGTTAGTGAAACACTTCTACAAGCAGTTGAATAAAACAAAATTCTAATTCGCATATAGCACACTTAAGTATTGCATCATTAGTACACTCCAGTTCCGAACATTCGACTGGAACAAATTCGAAACAAAATTGAACGGATTCCACGTAGGTTGGTGGTTTTGAGAACAAATATCCTGTCGTATAAAATGAATGCTTAATCACGTTTTTTAAAGCGAGATGCTCGAAACTGATTGAAAATGAGAGATTTTATTTTCAACAAATTATTTTTATTCGCAATTCTAAAGTCAATCATTTCAAGAACAATGATATCATTAATACGGCGGAGGAACGCCTTGTATGGTCTAAAGAAGAGCACATCGAGTGGTTGAATTAAACCAGTATTCTTTGGTGGCAAAGTCTTAAGTTGAACCTTCTTGTTCGGGAAATGTTCTTCTATTAGTTGGTTGATTTAGTACATCACTTGTTTGTGCAGTCCACGAATCTTGCAGCAAAAGAGCGTTTTCGTGACAGAACAAGAGGAGAACCTTCGCATAGAATAGCTCGACTTTCTGCTTGTCAAATTTTCCAGATTTCGTCCAAGTAATTATCAAATTGTCGAGTTTGAACATATTTTGCTGCAACGCTTCACTCATACCTGTTTCTTTCAGACATACTAACAAGTCACCGTCAGCAGAAACATTGAATTGTGAAGGAGTGCACCGTTGCATTGACCGATTGTGCGACTGCTTGAACTTTATGAACACCCTTTTAGACCGGAATGTAGTTCGAGTTCGATGCGACTCTGATCAGTGTTTACGAGTTGCATACTGAGATCGTTCAGTGCCATGAGTTCAGTGACTGCATGGAAGAAAACTATTGCGTCGATCTCAACACATTCTTGACTGTCAATCACAGTTCTTGCTGCCACGTTTTTCCAGCTCTGAAGGTTGGAAGTTTGAGCATCTTTAACATTTTCAATGCCCAAACCCTGATAGTTCTATCATGAACAACAAACTTTTAGCACGAGCTTCTTTGAAGCTTGTAATTACAAACTGAGAGACTTACTCTAACTTTTGGAGTATATTGCCCCCACCCTTTGGCAACGATTGTCTCCCATTTGTACAACATACTTTCGTTCAAAATTAATACAACGAATCAGTTTTTATTTTCTTGATAGTACGATGGGACTTGGTTGTCACATCACGCCAATAATTCACCACTTCTTCCAACTTGTTCAATGAGATTATATGTCGTTCCACTGGATAGCCACTCACGGTCAATATTTATGCACTAACACTGTCAACTTGGACACATTGCTCTACCTCACTAGTTATTTCGTCATACCTATTAACTATATCCAGGCTATCGTCGCACTCAAGACTGATGTAGGAAGTACTTTCACAACAATTCGTACATATTTCATGGAACAACTGCACAAGTTGGTCCGCTATCTCTTCTTCCCTTGCGGTCACTTTACTGTATCTCATGTCGACTAAATTGATTTGCGACTGAAAGAGTCGGTAAACGTTGTGTCGACTAATTTTACTCATTTCACTAGAAACACAGTAAAACGTACTGATCTTCTGGTTACCGCTGGATTTTTTCTCCGTCCATGCTTGTTATCGCAGGCCTAACTATTTTTACTTAAGGTCCTTCGTGCCAGTACCATCTAGTGTTGTATCAGTAGCAAACCCTCCACCAAGTTTTCCCGTGGCACTGGAGTGGGAGATGTGTGGCTCTTTTAATTGGTAGAAGACATCATTGTGCTTGACACCACTGCTTCTCTTCGAATTTCAAACGAATAATTTCCTCCAAACACAATCTGCTACTTTTCATCAGTGCCGAGGAGACTACTTTACAATTTGACATCAGCATTAATTTTCCATAGTAGTTTTATTTTCACATTCGCTAACGTGCGTGAATCCTGTTCAATTATGTAGTGAATTTGCTCCAATTTCAAGCACAATCAATTTCATTACAACATGATAGTGAAACGTTTCTGTATACATATGACTCACATCTGTCCATAGCAATGCTTCATTAGGATACATGGTTATTATTGTAATATAATGAACTTGACTTTGTACGGAAATTGTTATAAACGTCATGAACGGCCTTAGAAATCTTTAAAAACAGGACCTGCAGTTTTTGGTATTCTTCAAACCACTGCGTTCAATGGGCCTCACTGGTTTTGAACCTGTAAAGGCGCGGTCCGAAGGAGAATGCTCTTACCACTATGCCAAGCCGGACCAACAGGAGCCAAATGACTTCTGTTTCAACTTTGAACAGTTCGAGTCCTGCAAGAGACACATGTCATGACGTAATAAGAATATGTCTTTCTGTGACATAGCGTTTTGCTTTCTTCGTCTACCCAATGTCATTATCATATGTTGCATTTTGTATGTTCCTCGCTTCGACATTTAAGTAGCTCTACTTTGGTACCAGCTCTGACGGAGATGTTTTCTTGTGTGTTTTCTGCATGTACAATCGTGTCCTCTCCTTTCCCGCCCATTATTTTTATACGATTTCTTTCTGCATGTAAGTTCGCGAACGCGCAGAAACAATAAAATGATTTATTTGGGGAGCCATCTAGAGCCCATAGTAAGAGAGAATCGCTGATCTCCGACATGTTCAGCAGTGAATTATGAATGCATGCCCCTCTGTATCGCCTGACATTATTCCGGTATATGAAGTCTGGAAGAAATGTGTTGCATTATGAGTAGTATAAAACAGGGAGCATATTCAACATATTCCTTAGACGCCATATGGGAACATTCAGTGACAATAACTAAAAAATGACTTACTTTATGGAAGAAATAACTACACAGGCACGTTGGTGGTAAAATTCTGGCCTTAAAGCAAGTCACTTGGCCCTATCCCTATTTAAAATTTCGGAGCTTAATCCAAGATGGCGGATTTCCAGATGGCTGCCATGATGGCTACTAGCATAATCTGGTGTGGCCCCACCCACCTTACCTCCATCCCAAGTTTCATCATCCTCCGTCAACGCGTTTAAAAAATACAAGGATGATTCTGGACTGTACCTCACCTGACTTATTCGACATTTTTGTATTTTCCAGTGCCGCTACTCTTGAAGTATATATGAAGGAGAAGTTTGTTTCTGTGTTTTATTCATATTTTCGAAATGCTCTTGCATTTGAACTACATTGTAGCTATATTTGTTTCTGCTTGTTCACGAACCCTACCAGTTAGAACTGGCCAGCACTCGTGTGAAAAGCGTTACAGCCTTATTAATGTTATTTTTTGACTAGCCCACGTTCACAAAAATTATATGATAAACTAGAGAAGTAACAGATATATACGTCTTTCTGACAAAAATTTCATTATTCTCCACATTACCAAGTGGAGACAAAATGGATGTGAATCAATGAATTTGACAAATGATAAAGACAATTTTTTCTTGTTTTGGTGTCGGGGAATTAGACTGCTATATTTCCCATCGAATCTTGTTTTGTCGTTATCAATGTGGAGAAAAGAATCAAAACGTCGATTTCTCAGAGAGATTATCTCAGTTACTTTCTATATGAGCACCTAATTTTTGCGTATGTTTCATAGCGTTATGACCTCTTTTCAATAAGCCTTAAACTTTCTGCTTTCGGAACGCTTTTCTTGGTATTGTTCTTCCTATGATTAAATTCTGATAAAGTCAGTTTTATATTTCAAAAATCACTTATTCTGTATACTTACACTTAGCCGAAATCATGCTGACAATAATTGCTGTGGTGGTAGTATTTCGAACAAGTACAGAAGCCAACAGTCCTATCATCGTTGCAGAGAGACGGTAACTTAAAGTTTCGCTTTCACGAAATGTTTCACCTGAAATTCCAAAGAACTAATCAGAAAAATCAACATAAGGAATTAAACTAAATCTATAAGATCAACATAAAGATCTCTGTAATTCACCCAACACGATAAAAAGCGGTTTATTAAAATTGAGAAAATTCCTTATTTGTGCACAAACTATCTTCTTAGAAACGCGATGTCAATATTCTCATCATACCAGTTTGAAAATAAGATCAATTATCTTATCTCTAAACCGGCATGTTCTCATTTACAATTAAGTGAGACTAACTCATTTCTAACAAGTAAACCTATCGATGGTTCAAACTGATTTTTCGACAAAACTTGGTAGAGGAATAGGGAACATCAGGAAACTATCGGGAAGCATGATTGAAAGTACTTTCGTCCATAAAGACGGGCGCAGTGGCAAAAATGTTTGATTCAAAAGATTAAGTACTAATAGTGTGATCTAAATCAGAGAACACACGTCTTTTTGTAAAATGCTCGAACTAATGGAAAACAAATATATATGAATGGATACCGAGCCAATGCCCTATCTTTTACACTGGGTAGTTGGTCCCCAATACTCATTATTTGTGCATTGGGTCTTCATTTTTTGCACTGTTTCAAGAAGAAGTTAGTATTTCCAGACTTTTCAGTCAATTAAGTATACTAATACTACATCTCATTATCTCTCTCAAAAATACATTTATGGCAAGACTTCGTCAATGTATTTCTGGTAAATTTCTGGCCCAGATTGGAACAGGTTACATGACATCGTCCTATTTAAAAAATCGAGCAATATTCAAGATGGCCAACTTCAATATGGCGGCCATGACAAACATACACTTTAAAAGATAGCGCATTGACCCGGTATCCATTCATATGTATTTGGTTTCCATTATTTCAAGAATTTTCAAATAAGCGTGTGTCTCCCGACTTAGATCGCACTATAAATACTTATTATCCTGAATCAAAAACTTTTTTCCACTGCGCCCATGTTTATGGACGAAAGCACTTTTAATCATACTTTCTGGTGGTTTCCTGATGTACCCTACTCCTCTACCAAGTTTGGTCGAGAAAGCAGTTTAAATCATCGATAGGTTTATTTGTAAGAAACAATTTCTTGGTAACAGATGAGCTTTTATCCCCGCCTTTAAGAAACCCTTTTCTACTGTGCAATTGGAAAACAAGGAGAACTAATACACATAGTGTTTATGGAAATGAGATATTCTCATTTTCATTTAATTGAAAATGAGAGCATTCGGTTTTGGAAATAAGATCAATTATCTTATCTTCAAACGGGCATGTTCTCATTTTCAATTAAGTGAGAATGCTGATATCTCATTTCTAAGAAAATTATTTATTGGTGCACAGATGAGATTTTTTCTGAATTTTAAGAATTTTTTTAATGCAGTAGGAAAACAAGGAGAACAAGTACAAACAAGGTTTATAGTCTAAACTTAAGGAAGACTCGATGACAATGCTATGACGTGCATGTAGTAGGAAAATACTATATAAAATGATTGTAACGTCAACTTACGTATGGGTATCAGAAATAAAGGTAAAGTAAATAATGAAAATTCTAGTGGGTATATCGAAATTCACGGAACAGAGGTAAAAGGGTCATCGAGTCAATCAGGTTATTCAAGTCAAGTTTTGGACTGGATCTATGCTTGTTACCCGACCTGATTTGATGACCAGGAGAGCAAAGCAGGGTATTTAGTTTATTCCCTTGCCTTTGAACAGTGTTTATATCAGGGGTGACCGGGACAGGAGGTGTTAATCTCAGTGCACGAGTAATATGATGCCAAAATTTCTCAGTTCATTATAGTTCTCAAATGACGTCCATTAGATTAAGTTTCGGGTCAGGCCGGCTTACAGGGTCACTAAAATTGACCCGATTCAGCTCTGTCACGAAAGTGTTACACTGTAGATATAAAAGGTTGTGGTGTCACAGATCGAAAACGCGAGGAAATTGAGGTCGCTCTACTGAAATCTGAAGTCAGTTTTGCTACTGTTGGGACGATAGCCTGCGTTACATCGTGACTGAATATTGTGCAAAAACACGTAAAGAAAGATAGCGTAAATGGTAGTTACTGAATTTCAATCTGGAATCAGTTTTTCACTCTATGTGTTTTCGTTTACGGAGGCGTAAGCCTACGTTAGAGCCTGAGTGCAAAAATACATATAAAGGAAGCTCTGTAGCTTCACCAGATTAAAAAGGAAAAGTGAATCAAGATCACTGAAATCGAATTTGAAGTAGGTTTCTCTTAATCCTCTTGCTTTTACACACTAAAATCAAAAGAGCGGATTCCGCTCAAATCGAGCTTAAAAAGTGACCGGTCGTTTAGAGCGAATTTTTATCGTAACAAAGATGAGAAATTTCCGCTCGAAAAAAGAGCGAAAATCTCTGGTAGTCTGTTTCAATGGAAACCTAGATATTGTATTTGTATAGATGAATTTCCATCTATTCAGATACAATTTACATCTTGTGAACATGAAAACGACGCAATAAAATGTACAAAAGTGCGAAAGGGAGCATTAATTCATATGTACTATAAAGAAAAGTACTGTACTTGTGAATGAGAATGAGTAAAATAAAGCTAAACCTGGAGGAGATTTGAACCCGGTACCGTTCGATCAGCTATCCAACGCGTTAATCCCTCAACCAAGGGTCCAACTGCGAGAATGCGTCCTCGGAATTGTTTCTTTAGTCTCGTCAGGTACTTGATTACAATGTTGAAAGATTTCTTGTACGTATATATCTTACTCCTGACGTTTTTGGTGTAGTTAACTAACAGAGAAGTTTTAAAGTTCTGATTTCTCATTTTTAACTATACATAACGCTATAAATTTCACAGTATAGCTTAGTCTTTCGGTAACCTTTGCTTTTACAAATGGCGTAGACCAATGTTGACTAGTAGCCATGCCCATGATGCATTGCAAATCGCTCTAAAAAGAGAGGAATTCAAACAGATCTACAAAGATGAGAAAATTCACTACTAAACGATGAGAAATTGAAGCACCAAATCGCTCTAAAAAGATGAGAAATCGCTTTAAAAAGATGAGAAATCGCTCTTTTACCTTTGAGGACTCAATAGAAAACTGCTCTTTTAAGAGTGAAAAAACCAATTATATCGAAAAGAGCGAAACTCCATCTAGAAAGAGTACATTTTGCATCCAACGCGACAGTGTTTTGTTAGAAACCACTCTTTCTCGATCGAAAATTCCGCTCGAAAAGGAGCGGTCCCGCTTTTCCATCTAAAAAGAGTGAAAATTCCGCTCTTTTGATTTAGTATGTAAGCACTTGCGTGTCAGACAAACTGAGTACATATCGTGTATAAATACCAATTGGAAATGCTGTAACCTCACCGAATTCAAACGAACAGACAAATCATGGTCTCTGAACCGAAGATGGGAATCTGTCTCCAGCTGCTTTGGTTGAGACACTAGCCTGCGTTATGGATTAAAAGGCATGGAAATAAATTAAAAATAATAGAATGAAGTGTATGGGCGGTAACAGGTAGATAAAGTAAAATTCTGAGGAGTAAGAAACTCGTACAGTAGAATATCCGCAAAAGAAAAGTTATAATAATCTTCTATCTCCTGCGTGGGAATAGATAAAAATCAAACTAACATTCTTCTAGTTCACATAAGTGTAAACAATATGCACAAGAAGTGCGGGATGTTTATCATGTCTTTCAGAAGTTGAACTTTAAATACTTTCTTTGAACTTCGTTTTTACAATATTTTTTTAAATGGTGCCTTGAACTTCAGCGATATACATTTTCCTACATGATGTCCTGATAAATAAATTTATTCTACATGTAAAACAAATAAAGACTACTCGAAAAGAACTTCTAAAACACTTTCTTTCCATTCTCGTTATTTTCAATCATCTGTTATCTAATAGGGTGTATTATCTCCCTAGTAAAAGAGAAAAGGAAAGGACGCCCAAAATCATTATATACAGGGAAACTAAAACTAAAAAAAGAAAGAATTGTAGGAAAATGGAAAGAGGAAAGATTGATAAAGAAAATTTTGAATAGAGTTATGAACTGGAACGGAAGACAAAGTATAAGAAATTCTGAAAAGAGCAGAAGCAGATAAGAGAGAGAGAAAATAAATAGTTTCAACAGTGAAGGGAATAGTGAAAGAGCTAATGAGAAAAGTGAAAAGAGGCAAGAGGCGGAGCGAACAGGAAGTGAAGGTAAAAGTGAATTGCAGAAATGCGTGGTGTGTAAAAGGGAAAAGTAAAGTGAAAGAATTTAAAAAAATATATATAATACATGATAAACTAAACTGTCAGCAGATAGAAGGAAGTGAGGGGTTGGGAAGCGTGACCTGGAATGAGGAAAGAAAATCTGAAAGGATCCACGAGATGTAAAGGACGTGAACAACACAGCTGACATCATGTGGAAGGAAGTTAAGGGGAGAAAGTTGTGACCTGCAAAGCGGAAAAGTTAAAGGGTTACAAAGAGATGTAATAGAGGGATGTGATGGCCACCCAGCTGTCACCAGAGGGGAAGAAGTGAAGGGAAGAAAGTCGTGGCCTAGAAAGTATTCACTGTGTTTTGGTAAACCAGTAGACGAAACCAATACGATATCCCCGAGACAATTTGGAACGCTGTTGTATTGCTTTGTCACACTACAGAAACGGCTTATTGATACATTTTTTTCTTTTAGAGGAGCTATTCTCTTCATGCTCCTTCTGATAGACTTTTGGGGACTGGGTAACAAATTCGCGCCACCCCATCGCTTCCTAGCTTGCTGTCGGGGGGTCGGTTAATTTCGTCTTACAGATGTATCCTCATACCTTAAAATCACTTACAAATGTAGGTCCACTGAGTTGATCTGAACCAGATTTGTTCAGAAATGTATACTAAGAACAGAATGGGTAACTTAGGTCCTCAGGATATGAAAGGCTCTTGTGTACAAAATAAGAATTAAGAACTTCGAAAATATATTCTGCTGTTCTGTGGGTAAGTAAGTTTTCACATAAATAAAATTATTTGACGACAGTACCCCTATATTCATATAATGAGATAAAATGAATTAAAATGTCTTTTGATTGATTTTTTATAACCATGACAAACCTTTTCCTCTCCTATTGTAACTCGAAACAAAAAATGAAACTGATCTCTCAAACATTCATATTACAAACATATGCGACCTCCATTGAGTTCTTTCCCCGAACCGATACAAAGACATAGCAATCCACTAGACACCCCTTCTAGTCTACCAGTCAGTCGTGATTCGTAGCTTAAGAATCGCTGTACTAGAGCAAATATTTAAGTGTATTTGTACCATATGTGTTAGAAACCCGAAAGGTCATTCATGGAACACTGTATATCATGAAACAACATTTCTAAAAGCAGTTCTTTTTAAATTGAGATAAGACATTTTATTTGTGCACCGAGAAATAGTTTTCTTACAAGGGAAATAATTTTCTTACCTCAGCTCGAACCGATAAAACCGACTGGGAACGTGTTTAAAATAGAACATTGTGCCTGTACCAACTGTTATCAAAACCATTCACTGTAAAATGTCCGCTTGCTCTATCTGAAGGTCAGCGTACTAGCTTTGCTGCTGCAAAGCTGAACAGGCAGAACGAGCATAGGCTAACTAATAAGAGTTAGGATGTGTCCGGTAGGTCAGTGCAACGGCAGACATGAGTGGGCTGAAGCGAATTAACCCGGTGAACGTCGTTAAGCTTCTGAGGGAAAAGGTATGGCGAACGTGTAGTTATGACTGTGAAAATGTAATTAGAGTGAAGGATGAGCCGTTTGCATGCATGATACATGATATTATAGTGCAGAAATAATATGGATACTTAACAGAAAACCATACAGACACATCGGACGGGAATACTGATTGTGACGGTGAAGAAGGAACTTCACGTGATTATGATAGTTCCAACAGTTCGCAAATTTCATTTCCAGCACATAACGGAAGTACAAGTGAAAGTAAACAGTGTGCACACTGTTCCGTTCCGATGTGCTTGAATCACTTCATTGAAACTCCAAATTTGCAATTTGATGACGAATAAGGGAATCAAATGTCTAAAGAGCATATTCTGGTTTAGGACATATCGAATATGTACGTACTGAATATGTTAATATCTGTATAGTTTAAATGAAATGTCTTGTAGCTGTTTTCCAAATCAGTGTAATACTTGCTTTCCACATACATTTATGTCTCATGTTGATCTGCTTGCCGAAAATGTCGGTATTGTTTTTTCAGCGCCGTTGTGCTTCATATCATTCATCGCTAATAAACAGATGTTGGGTTTTACAGATCAATCACCTTGACGGGTGGTAGACCAAACACAACTCAGTATTTTCAAGTAATTTTTACTTAGTTCAAGCTGTTAGAGCTGTTGTACTTCCCTTGTTAGAAAAGAGATATCAGTATTCTCATTTAATTGAAAATGAGAATGCTGATATCTCATTTCTAAGGAAAAAAAATTCTCGGTCCCCAAATAAGAACTTTTATCTCAATTTTAAGAAAGTATTTTCTACTGTGTACCCTTTAACGTACTATCAAGAACAATTACATGAGAACACTATTTAGAAATTTCATCCCTAAGATAGAGAAGGCGGGCAGAAAGAAATAACATATATATATATATATATATATATATATATATATATATACACCAATGGAAAAAACATATTACCTAGATGGCAGCCAAGTACTGAGGTCTTAAAACCATGACAGATTCAATCTTTAAAGAAACCATGCAGTTTCTACGTACCGTTTCCACCAATTAAGTGCAGGCCAATGCACATCATATTCAGACCAACAATGTAGGTGATAAATATCAGTACCATCACAATGAACTTTAGAATCACATTTGGCACTTTTGTGAATTTCTCTTGGCTTCCCAAATCTGAAACAAAATCAAGAAATTAGCATTGCATATATTTCAGTTGGCTTATAAACTAAAGTGCTTTTCAGATAGCTTAATATTGCTAACGCTCAACGCTGCTGCCGAAGTACCACCTGTTGATTCTCGCGGTAAATGCTGTCTGTCAGAAACAAACAGTTCGTCCTTACACAAGTACATGGCCCACCCTCGTGTGTGTGTGTTTTGTTCTATTGGCTTGTGATCAAATCTGGGGAGAAAAGCAGTAGGCGTGGAAAGCGAGATATGATTCGCTCCCAATGAGAAAATCCTTGTTTGTGGTTGAGAAAATAATCAAATAGAACCCAAACAAAGTTTTGTCTGTTTTAGACAAAAGTTTGTTTAAACGAATTAAGTAGGCACCACTGAAAAATAATGATAAATTTCGCATTAAAAAATTGCGACAGCGAACGCGTGCAGCTAGGCAACCCAAATGGCACTTTCTTATCCAATAATCGTGTATGGTAAAAAGACCACCCTCTTTCTCCTTCCTTCGTCTCGCCCATACTAAAATCAGCAAACATCATGATCACGTTGTTTTTTTTCAAAATAGACATAAATTAGTATCAATAAAATGAAAGAATAAAAGCAAGACGAATCAATATACATAAGCTGATGGAGCGAGAAATTTAAACACATACAATGAAACATTGAAACCGATCGATGTATGTTAGAAAGAGGCAGAGAAATGAGAGAGAGAGAAAAGAGGGGGAGAGAAGAAGATGAAGAGGAAGTACGGATAAAAATATGGAATTTAAACGTAGTATAAAAGATTAAGTTCAGTTTCCACAAATCTAACAGCAAGATAGAAGTGACTTTTGAAGTTTATATTTTTTCAGAGCTATTCGAATATATAAAGGGTGCTTCAAAAATGCATTAAGTCACTTTCAAATTGAAGACCAAGCTTGGTGGGCAGATCAAATACTCATGATTTCCAGTGAAACTCCAGAGTTTTGAGACACATCTAGGATAATGTCAAAAGTGTAACACACATGCTTTGTTTGCGCAGGGTTCGTTTGCAAATTCGATGGGCTTACTAAATATAGTGGTTCAGAATAATTTGTAATCAGGGATTCTCACACGATTTTCAGATTGGGGGTTATACGCAGAGTTTGGCACGGTTTCTATCAACTATTGTCCGCAAAAAGTTAAAGTTGGGGGTAGTCTCGAGGATTTGAGGCTGACACCTCTCACAGAGGCCGGGATCTGGCGGAATCACTAATCGTAACAAACTCAGTAGATACCGTAGGCCATACCTTCCATTCCATAATACTAATGTAAAATGAACATACAAAAAAATGAATGGATGATAATTTTCTGCTTAATTCCTATCAGAAAGAGCCAGGACTACATATGCAAAGTGTATCAAAATGAAAGGTTACATATGTTCAAAACAAAATTCGCATATTCCTATAGGCATAGCAGACATTTCTTGTTGCACATTTCAAACGCGAAATAAAAGGGAACACAGAATGGTATGTTGATAAATTATAGGATGGTAAGGAATTTTGTACCAAATGAATATAAAAAGCATTATTGTCTTTAAATAGCGATAAAAGGGGGCCATTTTCTACTCATATCTTAAAATCTATCTCTTAAGTACATGCCACCCTAGATTCCACCTATTACGAATATAACGTTCTAATAATTACAACACTAATGAACTAGTGTGTATAACAATTCGCACAGATGGAATTAATACGGTAGAGCTGAAACGGGCCACCGGCTGTCGGGGGATGCTGATCTGGTTTTGGACTGTGTAATCGGATTTAAAATTCGAACGAATTCTGACGTGGTGATTCGATGTAGATCTGATAGCCCGTAGGATGAAGGAGAGATTTTAATTATTTCATTGCGTTTGAACAGTGCTTCTTTCAGGGGTCACCAGGACCGGAAATTTTACCCCGAGAACACGAAAAATACGACACCGAAATTCCCAGCTAAATAGGTTTTCCAGACCGGATCAATCTGGTTAGAGGATCACTTATTTTTGGGTCAGGCCCTATCACCGGGTCATCGAAAGTGGCCCTGAATTGACTCTGGAACACGCACAAAAAGAGAGCGTGTGTAAAGTAAGAGAAAAATAAAGATAAATAGATAGAGAGAAGGAGAAGAGAAAAACAAAGCGAATACACGATAATAATACATCAAGAAAGAGAGGAAGAGAGAAAGACCAATGAAAAGCATGAAAACTACATTATTATCTTAAACAACACACACACTGTTTACTCGAATTCTGACCAGTAATACTTCGTATTTCTCCACAATCCGGAGATAAGTCTCTGTTTGAATACTTCAGTGTATTCGAAAAAGAAACTGACTGATGGAGAATCGAACCCAGGTTTCCAAATTCGAAGTCCAGCACGCTAGCGATTATCCACAGGTGACTCTACCCAAAGCGTTCTTAACAAATGCTATAGTGATGCTTTCCGAGAATAATAACATGAAAAGTGGATGCAACAGATCAATCACATGTTCCTAATTGTCGTGGTAACCTGCGGAGGCTTTATTTAGACTTTTCCAACTATCCTTTCTTAAATCGTCTTCCTCTCTATAGTGACTCAGGTGCTTCATTCCACAGTCGGATATATTCTCCGTTTTGTATGAGAAGTGATGATTAGATTATTCACGACCGCTTTGTGAAAAACTTAGCTTGAAGAGGGTTTGAACCTACGTTGCTTTGCTATAATACTGGAAAGTCCAGCATTTTTCCTCTACTCCATCTGGCCAACTAAAAAAGAAGCCATCAATTACTAAGTTTATCTTTGGAAATAGCGAACTTTGTCTTGTAAGTAGTTTAAACTAAAGTGCATGCTCAAATTTCTTTATTCAATAATTTATAGACAAATTAGTGCCCCTAATATCCGAAATAACATAAATCTAGGAAAAATGAGAGAAACAATAACAGCTTATGCAGTTTCTTTGGGCCGTTGAAGTTCAAGGTCACACTTACAGGAATAAGTATTCTTCTTCTTAGTATTATTATTATTGCAGTAAACGTCCGATAACTGGCATTTTTATATTTTCTGTAGAAGCATTGAATATTATGGAAGTAAACTCTGTCAATAGTGTACTATATGAAAAAGAACACTGACAGTTTAATAATGTTTGCATTTAAAGTAAAACTCTCTCTTTAGCGGACGTGTGCAAAACTTTCTGCATAAAATAGTTTTTCAGATGTGAGTAATTTTCCTGTCAGGGAGACAAATGATGACTTTAATTCCAGTTCCCCTCCAATGAAATTATTGAACATGACCAGTATCAATATTGTTAGAAAATGCCTAAATGAACTCCTGAGCTCCGAAGCATGGCATAAGTTCTGGCAAAGTGGGCGTTTTTTATTTCACGAATCACTTGACCTGGCTCTCGTCTAAGGAGAGCCCACATGGAAACAATGTGGAATAAAAAGTGAACATGAAAGTGAACTCCGGCACTTCCTGGAGTAGGAAACCTTATAGCTGTAGGATCGAATCGCTTACAAGTGACGACTTTTGATACAATAAAAACTGTCAAAAGTTACAATTTGTGTTACGTTCAACTTGTCATATTGCACGAAGTGTGTTAGAACTTTTAATTGAAATTTTAACTTTTCCATTTGCCAATGACATTTTTGTGGTTCTGTTAGCTTTGTTCAGGCTGGTTTACGTTAAAATTAAAGACAATAAATGATCGTATCTTAATGTGGAAATAGCTACTCTAAACTGGATTTGTTCCGGAAACTGACATAATATATATATTTTATAATTCGACATGACAAAAAGGACATGCATACACATGTGTTCACTTATCACACAACATAAAGACAAAATGTAACACATATACTAAATGTTACATCTTCCTCGCATTTGAACTTAGTTATTCATGGCTGCTGTTTTTCGTTGGCCAGATGGAGTAGGGGAAAAGTGCTGGACATTTCCGTACGAAAGCAAACCAACAAAGGTTCAAACTCTGTTCAAGCTAAATATTTTTTACAAAGCAATCATGAATAATCTAATCATCACTTCTCATACAAAACGGAGATTATCTCCGACTGTGAAATGAAGCACCTGAGTCACTATAGAGAGGAAGACGTTTTACGAATGTTGGTTGGAAAAGTCCAAATTAAGTCTCAGGGAATTACCGGGACAATTAAGAAAACGTCATTTATCAGAAGTATCAACTTTTCATGTTATAATTCTTAGAAAACAACACTATAGCATTTGTTAAGAACTCTTTGGGTAGATCCACCTGTGGATTATCGCTAGCGTGCTGGACTTCGAATTTGAAATCCTGGGTTCGATTCTCCACGAGTCAGTTTCTTTTTCGAATACACTGAAATATTCAAACAGAGATTTATCTCCGGATTGTGGAGAAATACGAAGCATCACTGGTCAGAATCCGAGTAAACAGTGTGTGTGTTGTTTAGCATAATGATAATGTAGTTTTCATGCTTTTCATTGGTCTTTCTCTCTTCCCCTCTTTCTTGATGTATTATTATCGTGTATTTGCTGGGTTTTTCTCTTCTCCTTCTCTCTATCTATATATCTTTATTTTTCTCTTACTTTACACACGCTCTCTTTTTGTGCGTGTTCCAGAGTCAATTCCGGACCACTTTTGATGACCCGGTGATAGGGTCTGACCCAAACATAAGTAACCCGTTCCGTTAACCCCTGGAAAACCTATTTAACTGGGAATTTCGGAGTCGTATATTTCGTGTTCTCGAGGTAACATCTCCGGTCCTGGTCACCCCTGAAAGAAACACTGATCAAACGCAATGAAATAATTAAAATCTCTGCCTCATCCTCCGAATTGTCAGATTTAAATCGAATCAGTGGGTCAGCATGGGTCCGAATCTTACACCCGACGACACAGTCCAAAACCTGACCAGCATCTCCCTTCAGTCGGTGATCCGTTTCAGCTCTGACGTGTTCATTCCATCTGTGCGAATTGTTATGAACATTAGTTCATTAGTGTTGTAATTATTGGCAGTAGAAAACGACCCCCTTCTTTTGGTTATTTCAAGATAATTCTTTTTATATTCGTTTGGCACCAAATTCGTTTCCATCTTCTAATTCAACATATTATTACAAGTGTTTCTTTCTTTACATTTGCAACGTGGAACATGTAAGGTTTACTATGCCTATAGGAACATGCTAATTTTGCTTTTGAACATATTTGTAACTTTTCATTTTGATACAGTTTTCATGTGTAATGTTGGGTCTTTCTAATAGAAATTAAGCAGAAAAATTATCCCATTTCATTTCATTTATTACTACTCCTTTAAAACAATTACATTAGCATGCGGGGGGTTAAGCGCAGTATTTACATACAAACCGTTATTTAATATTATGGGATTTAATTCTTACCTTGTTTGTAACAAATTACTACATTACTAATATTCTACTATAATAAAACAATAATAATAATAATAATTATAATACTAATATGACTAACAATAATTAACAATATGAACATACACTTTTAATTTACTTTTATGTCTGAATTATATACAGAATCTAATCTAATTATTATTTTCCAGGTACTTCTTTACACTGTAGAAAGTCTTCTCTATTAAAAATATTCTTAACTTTTTTCTGAACCTATTTAAGTTCTCTTCACCTTTTATTTCGTTTTCGAGTTTATTGTATATATTGTTGCCCATGTGTCTGGGACCATCCTGTACAATGCTTAATCTGGTGAAGTATGATTCGTTGTATTTTTGTCTTGTATTGTAAGCATGGTGTTTTGGACTATCTTCATTCATTTTTTTATATGGCTTTCTATTTCTAAATATATATTGAAGGCACAGTTAGTAACTCGAATTGTTTAAAAATTTGTTTGCAACTGTCTCTGCGTCGGATTCCAGCTATGATTCTTAAAGTCTGTTTTTGTTTTAGGAAAATTACTGAGCTTTCACTTGTGCTGCCCAAAAATATAATGTCAAAACGGATTAGTGGGTAGATCAATCCATAGTAAACCTGAATTAGTGATTTGGCTCTTAAAGTTTCTTTTAGAATTCTGAAAGCATACATTTGGGAATTAAGCTTTTGAGAGAATGTTTGTATATGGTTAGTCTATTTAAGGTTAATTTATAATAATTCCTAAAAATCTAGTCCCACTAGCCAATTTTTTGAGTAAAGAGTTTGCTGATATTACTGAGCCTTTTGATTTTGTATTGTATTGAAACATAGAATTCAGTTTTTTTCCATTAAGAGCTAACTTATTACTGTCAAACCATAATTTCATTTTTTCGATTTCCTCTTCCAAATTCCTCGATAAGATATTGACATCATTACTTTTTATTAGAACATTAGTATCATCAGCATATAGTATCATTTTTGTTCTGTTGTATTTGTCTGTAATCATTTATATATATTAAGAAAAGTGAGGGACCCAAGATTGTACCCAGAGGAACCCCATGTAATGATATGTTGATTTGTATGTTTTTTGGATTCCGTTCGCTGTGATGGTTATTTCTACTGCCTGTTTTCTATTACGTGGGTACGATTCAAAAAGTCTTTAACAATTTCCTCTTATTCCGTAATGTCCCATTTTTTGTAAAAGTATTCGATGGTTGACTACGTCAAAAGCTTTAGTTAAATCATAAAATATACCTTTTTTTTCATTTAGTCCCTGAAGTATTCTATCTATTAAAGAGTATGAAACTGCTGCAGTGCTTTTCTTTGGAAAAAAAACCGTGTTGTTCATGTGTTCTTATGTTGTGTTTCATTAAGAATCTTAGAAGTCTGTTTTTTAATATTTTTTTCTAAACTCTTACTAAATGCAGGAAGGAGAGAAATTGGTCTGTAATTTTATACGGAGCACTTCTCTCCCTTTTTATATAGGCATTGTTTTTGCTATCTTCAGCGTTGTTGGGAAAATTAATTCAGAGCACATTCGTTAAAAAGTTAGGCTAATTGTGGGGTAAGCAGTCTGTCATATAGCTTTAGAATCTTTGTAGGGATTAAATCACTCGTTGATTTAGTTTCTTGCAATTTATTTATTTCCGTTGTGACTTCGTTTTCTGTAATGGACATGAAGAATATGCTTTCCATTACTCCTGGTTGGGCTGCTTTTAACAGTTATATTGCATCTTTTAATACGAAACATCGATTAATTAGCTTCTTTGCTTCTTCTGTAAAACGTCTGTTGAGTTCTTCAAATACTAGTGTTGGGTCGCTACTTACTGAGACATCTATGTTAAGTTTTGTGTCGGTGACTGTTTGTTTCTTTTTATATGGCACATTCTCTCTTACTACTTCCCACAAAACTTTGGATTTGTTTGGTGCGTTAAAAATTTTACTAGCAAAATAGCTTTCTTTGGCATTTAGTATCAACTTTTTATATCGGCTTATGACAGTTTTTTTATACGTGATCCGATCTCTTGACAAATGTGTTTCTTTTAACAATTTCCTTTTCAGTTTGCAATATATATATATATATATATATATATATATATATATATCCGGTGTTATCCATCCTTTTTATTGCTGCCATTAAGTTTGGCTTTACACATTGGAAAGCATTTGTCAAATATATGTAGTAGGGTATTATAAGATATAGCAAACTTACTCACTGTGTTATTATTATTATATATATCCTCCCATGTTTCTTTCCCTAGTAACGTGACGAATTTTTCAATATTTTTTGCATTATAAAATCTTTTAAAAATAACATCATTATTATTATGTCTAATATTACGTTCTTACTTAACGTTTAGTAATTGGCATGTATGGTCAGAAAGTCCATCTATTATTTCATAATCAAAGTCTCTAGAATCTAGGTTAACAATACGTTGTCAATAGCTGTTATCATTCAATCATTTTCTTTTTATGTTCAATTTGCATTAGCGTTCTGGAATAGAAGGTTTGTTACAATCAGTGATTCCGCCAGACCCGGCCCCTGTGGGGGTGTCAGCCCCAAATCTCGAGACTACCGCGAACTATAATTTCCTTGCGGACAAAAGTTGATAGCAACCGTGCAAAACTCTACGTACACCCTCCCAATTTTGAATTTACACCTCCACTCAGAAAATCCTGGGAGAATCCCTGAATACATAGTATTCCGAACCAGTATGTTTAATAAACCCCATCGAATTTTGCAAACGAAACATTCGCAAACAAAGCATGTTTATTACACTTTTGACATTATCCTAAATGTGTCTCAAAACTCTGGAGTTTCACTTTAAATCATGAGTATTTAATTTGGTCTGAAATTTGAAAGTCACTTAATAAATTTTTGAAGCACCCTTTATATATTCGATAGCCCTGAAAATATATAAAATCCAAAAGTCACTTCTATCTTGCTGTTAGATTTCTGGAAACTGAACTTAATCATTTTTACTAGGTCTAAATTCCATATTTTTATCTGTACTTCTTGTTCTTCATCTTCTCTCTCCCCCTTTTCTCTCTCTCTCTCTCTCTCTCTCTCTCTCTCTCTCTCTCATTTCTCTGCCTCTGTCTAACAGACATCCATCCGTTTCAATGTTTCATTGTATGTGTTTAAATTTCTTCCTCCATCAACTTATGTATATTGATCCGTCTCGCTTTTATTCTTTAATTTATCGATAAAATACATGTCCATTTTGAAAAAGAAATGTGCTCATGATATTTGATGATTATAGTGTGGGCGAGGCGAAGGAAGCAAAAAGAGGGAGTCTGTTTACGAGACACGATTATGGGATAAGAAAGTGCCAATTGGGTTGCCTAACTGCACGGCGTTCGCTGTCGCAATTTTTTTATCCGAATTGTACATTTGAAAAGTTGAACACAGGTCGGCTAGTTGGCAGCTCGATGCCTTAACTTCAAGAGCACTCTTTTAGAACTTTATTTTACTGATTTCAACTGATATTCTTTATTTCCTCTGTTTTAACGATTCATGCCCGTTGTGCCTAAAGGCCCTCCAGCACTTTGTAGAAAATATTTTCAAATGTCTTATCTTTAGCAGAACGAGAATTTCCGTTCTGATTAGTTCATGTTCTGTTTAAAATCTCGAGACAGGGAAGTTTGTGTAAGGAGTATTTCTATAGAGAAATGCAGTTCCGAACTGCATGCCTCCTAGCGTGTTTTTATACAGATCGGAACCCATATTTTTTTAATGGCTGTAATAAGCTGTTTAGTAATTCTAGCAGATTCTGTAAGAAGAATAACTATTTCTTCAAGTTTCATAATAAAGTTTGGATGTTATTCTGCTTGTTCTTTCCGGAAAAATGACTAGGATACAGTTCTGTTATTAGAAGTATTATTCACATGTACTTTTGTAAAGTTGAATGTGATTTTTTTTTAAATACCTGCAGAGAAATTGAAAATTGATTGACTCAAATGCAAGAAAGCCGTTTGGCATTAGAACTGAAACGAACACAAAAAAAACTTACTTGTGTCTAATATCAAGTCATTTCACAACAAAATTTCATTCGGATTTCCAGTAGTTTATTTCCAGCATGCTAAGGCTCGCAGTACTTAAAAGGTGTCACAGTTTACATTCTCAAGACATGTTTGATCATATATTAAACTACCAATGCAAGAGGGTCGCCTTATGCATCCTCTTGCATTGGTAGTTTCATATATGGATGGTTTGGCTGACAAGTGGTGTAAATCCATAATAGCAATGTTACAGGAGAACTGATTAAAAATTCAAAGTGCTCGGGCATTCCGTCCAACTTTCAACGAATTCTGTGACCAAACTGCATAGCTGGTACCCACACGATTGGTGATTTTATAAGTCTAGCTATCTAGTTTTCGACTATATTCTTAGTCCATTTTCGGAATTTTAGGACTTAAACCACTTGTCAGCCAAACCAAACATGTTTTGAGGATGTAAACTGTGACACCTTTTAAGTACTGCGAGCCTTAGCATGCTGGAAATAAACTACTGGAAATCCAAATGAAATTTTGTTGTGAAATGACTTGACATTAGACAGAAATAAATTTGTATTGTATTCGTTTCAGTTCTAATGTCAAACAACTTTCTTGCAACTAAGTCAAATAATTTTCCATTTCTCTGCAGGTATTTAAAAAAATCACATTCATCTTTACAAAAGTACATGTGAATAATACTTCTAATAACAGAACTGTATCCTAGTCATTTTTTCCGGGAAGAACAAGTCGAATAACATCTAAAGTTTATTACGAAATTTGAAGAAATAATTATTCTTCTTACAGAATCTGTTTGAATTACTAAAGAGCTTATTACAGCCATTGAAAAATTGTGGGTTCCGATCTACATAAAAACACGCTAAAAGGCATGTAGTTCGGAGCTGCATTCCCTAAAAAAAATCCCTCCCTATAACATTCCCTATCTCGAAAGATTAGATAGAACGGGAATTCCCTTTCTGTTAAGATAAGATCATTGAAAATATTTTCTACAAAGTGCTGGAGATCAGAACGGGAATTAGGGAGAACGGGCCTACACCGTTTCAACTAGTACCCTTAGAACTGAGTTGAAAACACACACAAACATCCATGCCCAAGGTGGGATTTGAACGTTGGTGTCGCTGACCTAACGCCTCAGACTACATGGTTACCTCCGTCGGGAGACCAAAGTGTTTGTTGGCTGAAGCTGAGTGTAGCTTTGCTCAGACAGGAAAACTTTTAGAACCCTACATCACAACTGCAAACAAGCACAATATTATTGTTCTATAAGACCTACTGTACGTTTACTAACAATAATCAATATAGTATTAAGCTTTTCTTTATATGCTACGTCAATAACCAGAGTAACACTTATGTTCTAAAACTTAGAATGGGCTTTGTTTACTATGATTCTTGTTTGTTCCATTAAACAAACCAAATTTGTTCCAATCTCATTTATGATATGTTACTCATTCATTGTGCTAAGCACATTAAATATTCAGAAATAAGCAAGATTTTAACCACAAAAAAAATTGTCCAGAATAATTCTAAATTCTGCAATTGAAAAGCAATAATATTCCATTTTGTAATATGAATATAATTGTTAAAGCTTTGAGACTGTTGTCTTCTTTATATGTAAATGTGGAGCCGTAGCTATACAGGTTGCGTATCAGACGCCAAAACCCTGAGAACTCAGTCCTATTCCTGCTCGGGTTTCTTATACTTTTTCAGTGCTCGCATTTAAATTCGTTTAAACAAACTTTTGTTCAGAGAAAATAAAGTTTTATTTGCACCTTATTCTAACAATATTATGGGAACCACAAAGAACCAGCTTTCTCAGAGGAGTAAAGCCAGATCCAACAATCACGGAGTATATTTCTTACAGCTTTGCGCGTTCAATATAAAGTTATCTGAAAAGGACTCTAGGAATGAATAACGGCAGTCATTCTGATTGAGGTTTCCTAGGATTTTCTCAGGCTTATCAGCCGAATATCAAGATGACACTTTAACTAAGGTCTTCGAAGCTATCCTCACTATCTAAACCCCAGGAAAAGTGCTGTACGAGCGACACATAACGGCCTTGGGCCACAGCTGCCAAGTCAGCCCACAGTAAATTAAGTAAACTTAATTTTCTACGGCGAAAGTTAGATTAATTCGTAACCATACAATGACCGGTATTTTAATTTGAATCTCAATCAATAATAGTCGTAATGTGAACTCCATAATAGTAGAAAAAATTTCTAAATATTCTTTGCTTGAATATGTTTGAAAACTGAATGTTTTCTGATTTTTGTTAGTCACGTTCCTTTCAACACAATTTCCTACCTTTTCCCAGGGAACTGGCCGAAAATTTTTAACTGTCCACTTTCTATACATTCGATATTTTGGTGCGCTTTATATTCGAATGTTTCTTTTTTTCATTTTATGCATTTCTGATTTTTGGGTGCGCCTTATACTAGGGAATATACGGTAATTCATCATTACAAAGCCCTTCAAAGTACTTACTTGGAGTCGCCGAATCTCTGTCCGGTAATGGCATCTGGTTTGGCTGGTCGTCACTTGGTGGCCTATTCCAGCCTTCAGCCGTTAACAAGTTTTCATCCTGAAACAAGCAACTAATTAGTTTTAGTATTGTTAGCTGTATCATAAGGTTTAAGCTTGGAAGGATGCTCTGATTGGGGTATAGGTTTCGTGACATTGCCTTCTTCGTAATGCATTTTGCAGAAACACGGTATTACCAAGTTACAACTATCACGGAGATTGCAGGCTATATTTCTGGACTCAGCTGGGGGCAAAAAAATTAGTTCGAGAACTGTTGATAATGGTGTGGTATTGCAAAATCCAGAGTACCACAAAACTTACGCACATGCCACATCCGAAGGAAAAACAGACAGTTTTTGCTCTATAGCGTCTCTTAGTTCAATTGAAATGAATTGAATTTTATTTATGACCTTTAGGCATCTAAGGATTCGGAAAGGTGTCGGCCAGGGTTTATGTGGAACGTGCCTTCCCGGTATTTGCCTGGCGTGACTGAGGAAAACCCTGGAAAACCTCAGTCAGGAAGGTCGGCCGCAGGGATCGAACAAACGACCTCCCGAATCCTCCCGAAAATGACTGTGCCTGTGGCATTGAAATAAAATAAATACTAAGTAGAAGTGGCGGGCATTCCTTACAATTTCAATTTATAGAGCCTAATTGTACTTAGGTCAACTTTTAAGATCTAACTTTACTTGACCCACTTTTTAGGTCGGTGACCTTTTCAGCTAACGGGGCTATTCTGAAAAGATATCTAGTTACTTCTTTTTAGCTATAAAGTTATATACATTTTAAATTAGATAAAGTAAACCATGTGTTTTAGTATACTATGCCATTTAAAAATGCATAAAGTAAATTAACCAAATTAAATTATATCTAATTGTGACCATATAATGAATAAATCAGCTACTCTACTTTATTAAATTAAAATTTACAGTATAATCAGTAACTTCATACACATCATTAAATTAAAAAAATGTATTTCTTCTAGGCTACCTTATCACCATGTAATTGTCTTTTAAGTTGTTTTAACTTTCATATATAGTCATTAATTTATAATTTAATTTATATGCTGAATTGTATTCTTTCGAGGAAAGAAGTAGGAAACAGATAAATATATATCAAGGGACAGGCGTGACAAGGTTTGCCAGCGGTGCGGGACGGCACACTTTACGGGCCTCGAAATCGTTTGGCAGCGGTTCGGTGCGGGACGCTTTACGCACGTGAAATGGAATGGTGCGGGACGGCTGCGTTTACGAGTGCGGACCGGAACAAAGACATATTAGAATATAAAGAAATTGATTCATTTAAATGATTAAATTCATGTGTCGTTGAAACTCTCTATATTAATTAATTAGATCAAAGTAAAAAATCTTATATAGATAGTTCGTATGAAACTATTAATGTGTAAAAATAGAGGAAATTCATGAATGCTTTCCTCAAAATACTTTCTATTTACTCTTATATTCTTATTTAATACATTAGAGAAAGCTGTAAGAGCGAATCTTATTTATTTTTACTTTTAGTGTTTATTATTATGATTATGTCCTGAGTAGTAACGATTTGAATTTTTGTTTTCTCTCTTACACCTTTGATACTCGTTATTATGTCGTGTATTAAAAGGGTGTTCAACTGAAATATTTGAAAGATAATGAATATAAATTTCATAGCAGAACTCGTAATGAGTCAAATTTTTGCACCTCTTCTTTTTGCTCACATGATGGTTTAAGTAAGAAAACAACCTCACAGGAACACATAACAAATTAAAAGAATTGGATAATGAACTTACGAGGATTAAGTGATACATCATAAGACTATCATCAGTGTGACAGTTGTGACTACAATCAGAACACACTTTTTACTTTAAAGGAACATAAAATGGAAAACTAACAGGTGTGAACTTTATTATAATAATGATCTCAAAACACGGATCACAGAAATTGAAGAAACTACAAATAAAATCACATACGTAGTAATTAACATAAACAGGAAATCTTAAAGTAGAAGTGATTTACGACTGTAAAAGTTAAACATTCAATGTGTAAATGACTCAAAGAGTAAGAGTCATTCAATGGAGAGATGCATATTAGGAATAATCTGGAGAGATAAGAAGACAAATTAATGGATTTCCGCACAAAGAAAGGTAGAAGATGTAATCAAGACTGTGAAGAGAATAGGCGGGTCACATAGCTAGACGAACAGATGGGAGATTGACGATAAGTGTATTACATTGGATTCTTAGAGAAACGAAAGACTGAGACGACGTCCAAATGCAAGATAAGTAGATGCGAGTAAAGGTTTTTCAGGAGCTATATGGATGAGCATACCGACAAACTGAGACGTGTGCAAAGAAAAGGGGAAGACCTTCATCCTGCAGTGGATAGAAAATAGTTGAATATGATGATGATCATGATATAAATCTTCGGATGAAAAATTACACTTTATTTTCAAAAGCAAACTACTAATGCGTTTGAATCGTAAAGTTTGTAATCAGTGTGTCTTACCTATAATGATATACAACGGTAAAAGTTAAACATTCATTCTTGAAATAACTCATATATTAAGAGTCAATCATAGACCAATGGAGAGATGAATGTAGGATAACCAGGAGAGATAGGAAGACAAATGAATGGGTTTCCACATAAAGATAGCTATAAAATGTAATCAAGATTGCGAAGAGAATGAAGTCGAGATGGGTCTGTTACATACGTAGAAGAACACATAGAAGATGAACGATAAATGTAGTACATTCGATTCCTAGAGAAAAGAAAGAATGAGACGTCGTCCAAATGCAAGATAGGTAGATGAAATTAACCGTTTTTCAAGAACAACATAAATTCGAAAAGCGGTAGATCAAGACATGTGCAAAGAAAAAACGGAGGCTTTCATCCAACAGTGGATAGAAAACGGCTGAATATTATGATGATTATACAGAGGGAATAGAGGATGTATTTTACCTCCTTTCTAAGCTAAAAATACCGCTTATCGAAGGTCTGTAAAGCGCTGACTCGCAAGCATTTTTATTACAGTGACAGTGGTGGGGGATGCAAAGATACGATTGGAAATTTTACTACCTTTCCAGGAAACTTGCAACGGCAATTTTCTTATTTTAATCTATAGAGCAAGTTTCTGGGCACTTTCTAGACGGTCCACAATATGAAAGCTTAATTATTACAGCGTCAGCAGCGGGCAGCGCGGTAAAATACGTTTCCAGGCCCGGTTCTGGCCCCAAACGACGGGTCGAGTTAAAAACGCCCGGTTACGTGTGAAAACGCTTTTACAGGGTACGGTTCGGGTTATAACGGCCGGTTACGCACGAAAAAGCTTTTTCAGCGCGTGTTTCGGGTCCCAAACGGCGGTTCGGGTTACAACGGTCGGCTAAGCACGAAAATGCTTTATCAGCGCGCGTCTCGGGTCCCAAAAGGCGTTCAGGGTTAAACGGCCGGTTATGCACGAAAACACTTTTGAAGTGCGCGGTTCGGGTCCCAAACAATCTGTTTAAGTTCGGTCTAACGGGTAAAATAAAAATATGGAAGCGGCCTTTACAATGTAACACATCTGCAAAAACATTAAAATATTAAGTTTAATTCTTCTCAAATACAAACATGCAGGCCCTTTAAAATTATTATGATTGGCGCAACTATTTAATATCTATATAACAAGCATAGGGGTCTCCTTCTCCCTCCCTACTTTAATACAAGCATATGGTCTTTACTCGGTTGCACATCAGAAAAACATTATCATATTAAGTGTATTTCTTCTAAAAATAAACACGCGAGGGGTGTCTTTAAAATTAAAATGTTCGCAACTGTTTAATGACTACTACAACCATAAGAAGTAATTCCCTCCATGCTTCCTCACTACTTTACTATAAGCATAAGAAAAAAATATGTAGAATCTCTTTGCATGTACATGCATTATGTAATAACGCGCAAGTTACTCTCTGTCTTCAGTCACTAAATTCAGCTATCTGATAATTTAGAAAAATAGCAATTTCCTATCTATGTGTAGCATGTTTTACATTGTCTGTATAAGATTATTTCATCTAATTTTTAGATTTTAACAATTCAATCTTCAAACAAAATTATTATCAGAATAAAATAGAATAAAATAATCTTTCATTTGTTATCACTTATATGCACTCTAAATGTAGACATAAAAATAAATTCAACACCTCCTCTTGAGCACCAAGTAAACTGATGTTTTCAGAACATAAAGTTATGGAGTATTTTCAAGTTATTTTCTTTCAATTTCTTAATATTACTATACACTAATATTAATCTGTTCAAAAATTTCGCAACCTATAATCTTTTAAATTCAATCTTTACTCGAAAATATCAAGAAAACAGATGGTTCTTATAAGTGCATAATACAATAGTAAGACTTTCCTTTCCAACATATTCAGTCTAACGTCCAAAATGTTTTAAAACCTCCCTGATTTATGAAAAGCAAAAGCTATTTTTTATTATTATTAATATTTCCTATAATATTTACTAGAAACAGTAAAATATAGTCTTTCTTTAGTTTATTTAGAAAAATAATTGAAGTTTCCGATGGAGTTCTCCCTATTTAAAGTGGTAATCTCTGCTTACGTATGCACATTGCACACACATACACACCAGCCACGCCATCTTTTTTCATTAATGTCAAGGAATGAAAGAATTTTACTAGATATTTATATGTACGCAGAAAATGTAAAGCTTTTTAAATACAGAAAAACATTTTAGTCTTTAGTTTCAATAAATAAAATAATAATAATTTCCCACAATTCTATTTCAAAATTAGGTATAAATACCGCGTAGCAATTCTGTTCAATTGAATTCAACCTAGATGAAAGAAAAATATAATAATAACATTTAAATCTAATTGTACATTCGTGATAAAGTATATGATAATTTTTACATTTATATCAATAACATTATCATATTCCAAGTACTCGCATGAACATAATGAAAAAAGAAAGAACAATTTTCTTTAACTCCTTACGCTAATCAACAAATCATTAGCTTTCACTAAAATATCACCGCGTACGTACAAGAAATGAATACGTAATCACAGGTAATTCCGACTTCCATTTGATGAATCTACGTGCTAGAGACATCTTTCGGTGAATTTTAGAGATTCATTTGTTTTCTTTTGAAACGTGTTTGTTTCAGTAATAAATTGAAAGATGAAATAAATTTCTTTCTGAAATATTATATGTAACACGGTCTTCATAATTATTCACTAAACAGTGTGTAAAGGCTAGAATAAATTAAATTTATATTTAGAAGAAAAAATACACGGATATCCTAATAGAGGATACGTTTATAGCTATCTCATAAACAGCCAAAGGTGGAAGACAAATATATACTGTGTATCAATCTAAGGCGACACACCTGATTGCTTCGCCCGAAATTACAGAATTTGTTGCCATCTTTTTCAGCTGAAAAGGATATCATTATTTGGAGTAAATGGGCTAACCGGGCGGGACATTTGACCTCATGTTATGGGAAAATCGCATATCCTCTATTAGAAGATACTTAAAAATTCCTTATCAATCAATAACATAAGTTTTCTCATTTCAATAAAACTACCTTCGGTGTTCAGAGATTCTGTATAATTTACGATTCATTTCTCTTAAAATTAGTAATTAAATGAAATGAACAGTGTCTAAAATCTAAAATAAAATCAATGATATTCTTCGCATGGATAGCTGAAAAATAAATTTAATCATTTAGTGTAATTCGTTTCTCTCCTGAGTGAATGTTACCTGAAAATAGAAAAAGGAATATTAATAATAGCGTTTCTTATTTGAACTTACGTTTTAAATGGAATGTAAGCCTGTTATCTCATTTGTAATTAATTCGAGTACAGACACTACAGTCAATAACAGTGGAATGGTATAGAGGTAACAAAGTTTCAAGTTGTTATTTACTTAGGGTCAACGGGACTTTGATTTCAAATTTTCATCGAAACTTCTAGATAATTATTTCATTTAAAATAATCCTAAACGGACGGGAAATACCAATCGTCAGCATTAACTTTTAATATATGCCAGCAATTAAAACTTCTAGACTTGCAATTTCAATTTCTTTAATACAATTATAATTCAAATCTCCACTGACCTCTTTTACGAATATGTTGTATTAAGTGCGAGAAATGTTGCACGTACGCATGAAAGTTTAAATGCCAAGCCGTTAGTTATATTCCATGTTAAGAAACCAGAAATATATGTCTTTATTTCATTAAGAAAGGGTTTCAATATTTTTGTACATTAATATAAGTAACATTTGATAATTATCTACAATTTAACAAAAAGGGGCACGCAAAAGTTTTTTTGCTCTGTGAGACGCTAGAATACTCACACAGACATTAAATATTTTAGAATATTTCACGGAAACAGAAATAGGGAAATACCGAGGTTGAATTTTTATGTTCAACCGTTAAGAACATAATTAATGTCACGTTCACCACTGACAGAATGAATTATTTTCTCATTCCACCACGCGACACAGAAATTTTTGTTAACCGTTATGTAAACTTCCACTTGTTTTATTTAGTTTCAGTTCAGTTGTGAAGAAGAGAACACTAGAATTCTGTCTATTTCAGGTAACATGAATAAAGTTTTTTTTCCATTTGTATTAATTAGTCCCTTCATGAATAAAATTTTATTAGTCTATTATTATTATTATTTACTTAAGTGTTCTGTGTAACTTAGGTCGTAGTACACTAAAACTTCAGTGTAAACAGTCCCACATTCAATTCACAGTAGTCCTAGGTTCCTTAAGCACCTTAATGTGAACAGTTACGACTTTAATTTTCAGTATATTTTCAGTGGTGAAAGGGTACCATGATCACTTTAATGCGAGCAGTTACGAGTTTAATTTTCGGTGGTTCTAAGATGGGTCCCTATTTTATATTAATTTCGTTTGTTTTCTACAATTGTTTCACTTGTATACAAAGTAAATTCATATACATAGTTTAAACGCAGGGGTGACGCTAGAAAAGTGGTGTAAGGCGCATAATATCAACATTAATATCACGAGCCATTCCAGAATATTCTAATAGAACTACATGTTAAAATCTCAGTGCAAGTAGTTTAAGTTTGGTAGGGCTCTTTAGTACTTTAATGCAACCACATACGAGTTCAATTCCCTGTGGTTCTAAGATGCTTCCTCTTTCGCATTAGAATGCTTTCATTTGTCTTCTATCAACTATTTCACATATAAAATATATTCTTATTTTAATTTGCAATCCAGGGATGCATTTATAAGCCGGTCTTAGATGCACTTTACAATAATATTATGTTTTTTCCACAAATAAAACTAAAACCGTGTCTTACGAACACTTCAGCGAAACAGTTTCAAGTTCGACTCCTGCAAACACGTACGTTATACCAAGCCACATACGTAATAAAACCGTTTGCAAAATTCTCGAAAGATCTAGCAGCAGGTACCCTCAAAAGTTAGGGTTGAGGTTGCAGAAAAATGTAGTGGACCGGGATTTTTTAAATCGGGCCTCATACGTAAGCAAGCATTTTAGAAATTTCTCGAAAGATCTAGCAGCAGGTGTAAAGATTTTATATCAAGTCTCATACGTAATCAAAACATTTGGAAATTTCTCGAAAAATCTAGCAACATGTAACCTCTAAAGTTAGGTGGCTAAGATCTAATATGAGCTGACGTAGTGTTCCACAAAAATGTAGAGGACCGGAAATTTTTAAACAGGGTCTCATACGTAAGCAAAACACTGTTTGGTAAATTCTCGAAATATCTAGAAGGAGGCGACCCTAAAATTTAGGTGCCAAGATTTATGATGAGATGACATTCTAATACAATACAGTTACACAAAACTGGGTCATCAAAGGACACGGCCTTTTAAGGGCTTAGAGTACAATAAGTACCATTAGGACCTATAAATAGAAATTGTAAGGATTGCAGGCCACTTGTACTATGCCAAAGGCACAGTAATGGCGAGATGAGATGCTACATGACAAAAATTGTCTGTCTAAAGTAAAAGATCAGTATACATTGGGATGTGGCATGTGTCCTTTTTCCACCGAGCCACTTAAATATAGAGAAATTATCAACATTACAATAAGTTCGTCTTGCTCGTTCGTATGTCCATCCATCGGCTGGAGTTTCATCGAAAGTGAACACAGAGAACATAACTCCAGAACTGAAGTCAGAGCTCTTGATTGCCTAACCGTTTTTAGTCTGATTGAATTTTGAATTTGATTTTTATGGTCCTTAGGCAATTTTGGCTCAAACCACATGGATGGTGATTGGGGAATTAAGTAAGTAGGAGGAAAGGAGAAAACTTTAGGAAAACCCACGCACGTGATGTTTGTCCACCTCAAAGTCCATATGGCACTATAAAGGATCGATCCGACGATCCCAAACATCAGAGGTGAACGCTATAGCATTGAGCCACCGCTGCCCCTTTTCAGTCTGGTGATCCTACAACAGCTCTTTACATTATTTGTGTGTTTCGTGCACTTTTAAGGAACACGGCACACTAGCATGTTCACTATTCTCTCCAACACATTTCTTCATCTTTATCCCCAATATTATACATAATGTACTGCTTACCTTTACATTTGTTTACGGATAAATTTTTGTCACAAGGGATCGTTTTCGCCTCGTCCAGATATTTGAATTTTATTTATGACCTTTATGGATCTAAGGCTCAGGCTGGGATCGGGGATGGAAAATAATGCATGAAGGTAAAGGCCACGATCTAAGTTGAAGGTACCATCCAGTCACTTGTCTGACTGAGGAAAATATCTGGAAAACCCTCTATCAGGATGATCGGAAGCTGCGATTGAACCCAAGACCCCAAATGGTAAGCCAGCAACCTAACACAGAGCCACGGCAACCGATCGCCGTTCAGAAATTATGCTTGCGCAATGATGCAGGGGTCAATCTAGGATTTTCGTTGTGGGGCGGGGCAGGTCTGAAGAATAGATCGTTTCGATATTTTGCTTTTAAATGTTATTTTAATATAAACTTGTAATATTTCCCCAATTATTGCTGAGTTTTGTCATCGAGCATAAATCCAGTATCCCCCAAAGTGGATATTTCTAGACTAATTAAATCTGTCTGTAAACAAATCGAATCTTTCTCTAAGGCAAATTGTTCAAATAATGGTATTAAACTTCCTTTAAGGGGGCGCTTGCCACCCGCACCCCCTCTCTGGATTCGCCACTGCGATGTAACATTTTAACGAAAATTTTTTAACAGTGTATAACTTTGCAGAATGTAATGAAAACGATTTCTAGAAAAAGATTTTTATTCACTTGTGAAGTAAAACTATTCAGCTATGTTTTTAGAAAAGATGATAAATGTAAAAGAACCTAAAATCTTTACTTTATCCTAGGCATCAAGGACTTGTCAATGAATGTGAGATAGAGTAAAATATTTTGTATATTTCTCTCTTTTTATTTAACTTAAATAAATTTATAGATCATTCTCTCTCCGAAGTCAAATGTGTGTTCTAAAAGAATGTAAACATTTCTTGTTTCTCGTTACTTTGTATCAGTTGCTTTTTCACCTCTTTCAGCGTATTTCCCTCTGATCCTCTATTTCCGTCGTCGGTTATCTTAACATGGATGTAGTGCAGAGACTGAATCCCCATAATTCGGAGTTCACGGTGTTCCATGATAGTTAGTATAGCAATATTAGGAGTATTGTTATTAGATTCTAGTACTTGCTTTATGGTTGTGTACAGCTTGAATCTGGATTGTATTTGGTAATTTGGTTAAGGTCCAATGGATGATGTTGGAAGAATTATTGGAATCAAGACAATGGGAGGAAAGGGGAGATCCCCGAGAAAAACAGCGTACCACAAAGCTCACATGGCAAAAGCAGGAATCGAACCGATGACCCCACGCCCCAGATGTGAGCGCTCTACCACTAAACCACCGCGGCCCTGTAATGTAGAAATTAAACGAACCAGAATGCCAGAAGGTTCATAAGAATTTTCTTTTTATAAAAAGTAATAATGACGAGTATATAAAATGATTAAAACAAAAGGAAACCGAACCCTGACTACATTTTACACCCGCAACCTACCCATGAAAGAGTTTCGACTTTATTAATGAGTGGGACGCAAGTAGTTTGGCGTCCACCTAAAATTGTAGGTCATGTCCTTCAAACGTAGTCATCATAGAAAACAATGACAAATCGCAATCGGTTCACGTTGACCAGATGACAACGGGCCACAGTCTTAATTATATGCACAACTCTAATCATATTCTTCAACCAATAGACTACGTTATTTAATACATCAATAACGTTAACATTGCCACGCTTACTACCCACATTTTGAACTTTCCACGTTCAAACATTGCATACACATTCCAATGATCATTGATCCGTTTGGAAACCAAAGTATTGCTCACAGATGATTGTTCGTCCATTCTGATCTCAGCGCATCCCACAAGGTAAGAAAAAGTTGGGAAATTGAGCTGAATGGAACATGACTAAAATAAATCAAAAACACTTAAATTTCCAAAAATATTCAAGCAAAGAAATTTTCTCTACAATTATACAGGTTCGAATTGCGACTATTATTGAGATTTAAATTTTGAAGCTACATAACAGAACAAATTTCTTCTAAATATTCTTTGTTTGAATATTTTTGGAAAGTGGAAGGTTTTTGAGTTTTCTCATTCAGCTAGTTTACTGACTTTTTCCAGGCAACTGGACGAAAATTTTTAAAAATATAAGCATATCAGAATTTCTAGCTTGAGTTATGCAGTGAATAGTATTTTAATGGAAGAACGATTACAACAAAAATACGGCCAATACAACGTATACCATCAACATTTAAATGAAGAGGTAAAGAGAATATTGTTGGAAGCATTGATTAATTAGCTAAAAATTGAACCGAAAGAAATCACAAGAATAATTTTAAAAAGATTTTTATTCACTTGTAAAGTAAAACTATTCAGCTAAGTTTTAGAAAAGATGGTAAATGTAAAAGAATTTAAAATCTTTACTTTATCCGTCACATCAAGGCTAGTCATATCAAATTTATAGATCATATATTTTCCATTTTCTATTAGTAAATTAGTTATTAGTAACACCAATTCTTCATCCCAAGTTTGAAATAGAAGTTATTTCGATTCTCTTAATTATTATTATTATAGTCTTACAAATGTCAACGTAAGAATGATGAATGACTGTGAAATTATCATTATCTCTAGATCATCTAAGAATATTTAAGTATATTTTTTTCTAAAATTACAACTAAGTATTAAAATTGTTTTAACAAAGCTTTTATTGTATGCTAGGTTATTCACAAAACTTCAAAACCAAGTTTTATTTTACAAAACATAGATTTCAAGTTAAATAAATAGTAAATAATTTGTGAAATTAAGATTTCAAGTTTAATAAATAGTAAATAATTAAAGTTAATCAAAATTTTATTTTGTCTATTTTCTTACGTAACTTACTTAGTTTTACTTTATTTTTTTATTATTCACGAAGTATTGTTTTCTTAAAGGTTTCAAAACAAAATTAGTTTTGTGAAAATAAAATTTTCAAGTTTAATAAATAGTAGTTCATTTTTACTTAATTAACTTTTTATATTAACTCTTATTTTTGCAACTTATTTGTTTTTGGTTAAACACTTTTTCCTTTTTAAGTTTCAATCAAAAAAGTATTACTTTTGTAAAAATTGATTTTATTGATTGTACTTAAACAAAAGCTAAAATAATTTATTTTATTTTCACCATTTGAATTTTTTATAATAACTATTTTACACTTCAACTTTATGAAAGTAATTTTATTTGAATAAAATTTTGTGTGAGTTAATAATTAGAAAACATTTTAGTTAAACAAAATTTAAATAAAAAGTATAATGTGTTTTACAAAATAATGTTAGTTAAACGAAAATTAAAATTGAAGAAAATAATTATATTTCAAGGAATTTTTGTAAGTTATTTATTTTGAACTTAAAGTTTATAGAGAAATTTTATTTGAAGAAATCTTTGTTAGCTAACAATTAGAAAATAATTCAGTTAAACAAAAGTTTAAGAAAAAGGTATAATATATTTTACAAATTAACATTTTAGTTAATCAACAAGATGTTTAATTATTTTTACTTCAAGCAGATTATTTACTTCAACAAAAACAAAAAAGTTGTTTTAAATTATTTTTTGTTCTGTAAGTTATTTATTAAAATAATTTTTATTTAACCTTCTCTTTTAAAATAGGAATGTTTCATTTTTACTATTTTTAAATCAATGTATTATTCATATTTTCCTGAAAAGAGTAGTAATTCCCATATTTTAATTCTAAATATTTTTCCTAAACTATTATCATTTCATGGGTAAATAAAAACAATCAGGTTTTATATAATTTTTATAAATTTATATTCTACTCGTAAAAGTAGTACTTTAATAGCTTATATACAATAATAATATTATAATTTTATCTTGAACAAATTTTCCACAACTTTTGTACTTTGCAAGTTTAACCAATATAGAATTTGCATAGAGTTTCTCACTGAGCAACCGTTCACTTGGTTAGCTACATAGTAAGTACAACATCTTATATTAAAGTTAGAATTTATTAAACTAAGCAACGGACAACCTTCATCATTTACATCTTTTACATTTTTCAGTTGAAACAATTTTTGAATCCATTGGGCTTTTTCAGTACCTTTACAAAAGAATACTGCACCAACTTCACAGAGTTCTGCAATTATTCTTCGAATATGAGTTATACAATAACCATTTGTAGTATCTCATGATAATTCGTGAAAATCTTTAGTTAACCATTCACATTGTTTTTGATAGCATATTGCTAATTCTATCATTTCACATGGAAGTTTTACCGAACAATGAAACATTAAAGTAGCATCAGTTGAGATTATATTATTTCGCATTTAAATGCTCAGAATTTTTTTTAAAAAATTTGAAGACTTTAAAAACAGAGTATGGCATTTTAAATCCTTGCATATCAAAAATATATTCTCTTGAACAAATTACAGATTTTATTGGAATAAATTTTTGCTCAATAACAGTTGTAATTAGTTGTGCAATAAATTATGTATCTTGAAAACATAATTCTACCTATCATAAAAAACAATCACTGAAATAGTTAAATGTCCTTGTTGCTTATAAATGTCATAATAATCAGTAAATGTTTCATAATCATTTACATGATTCATTAAATGTTTTGATATAACAAATCCAGTATTGCACTGATATATACACTGGTGGGTAATGTTTAATGTACATCCACTACACTTCTTTAATCATTTCGCATTAATAATGCTTGGAAAATTTTTCTATGAAATATTTGGAATTCTGAAAATAACTAAGTTTTTACTGTTTCACATTTACATGAGTCTAAAATAAACAAAACATTGCGAAAAGTACACTCCATCTTCTTTCAAACTAGTAGTTGAAATAACGAAGTCAATGTTTTCAGGACCCTATAATATACACCGTATCTTTTGAAATTAGTTTATCTATTACCTCTTCCACTTTTACGTTCAAGTAAGTTTTGCAATCCACATTCAAACTCACTATTCTAAATTCACCAGAATTTTCATGTTTTGCTAAATAAATATTATATATATGCATAAAATTACTAGGTTTATACAGTGCGCTCCAAGTAAGATCATTTAAAAATTCACTTTGTTCAAGTTCATTCAACTCCCAACTAAGACGAGCGTGTGCTAACTGATTAGGATTATTATGAAAAGAGGCAGCACAAATTAAAGGCGTATAAGGACAATTAAAATTGTCTATGGCGTTCCAAATACAAAGCTCTTCAATAACATTAATCCCGCACTCGCAAGTCGGAATATTACTTTTTCCATCACTATCACAAGAAACAATTTATCCAGCATGTGCGTTTAATTCAAAAGAATTTTTCAAAGTTAGTGAACATTCGTTCAGGAAATCACAATCAGAGAAAACAAAGTTTGATTGAGTATTATTTTCTGCACTATGTAAAGCACTTTCAACAGGTTTTGATAAAACAAAGTTTGATTCAGTAATATTTTCTGCACTATGTAAATCACTTTCAACAGGTCTTGATAAAACAAAGTTTGATTCACTCTGGGAACCACTGTTCACTATTACTGAAGATTCAGTAGGACAATAAAAACTAGTCACTAACGAAGGAGTAGGAGACCTATTTTCAATATGCACCAAATCTAATGCGGCACGTTCTGCTTCCTGCACAGCACAAACAAAACTGTCTGATAAGTAAATCTCATCACACCACAATAAGTTTTGGGAAGACATAATAAACTGATACTGATTTACATGCTGCTGCTACAAGCCTATTCTTGCAGCTACTGATGGAAACCAATCACCTACTTACTTTTCATTGTCCATTCAAGAGTCACTTTCACTTTAAGATGGGGGAAAGATATTAGTCATACTATAAACTTCACCTTTAAATTTCAATAATAATAAAACAATATGTTAAGTTTTTTCCTCTGTAATAATAAATCTGTCTTTCAATGGAGTATATTAAAGTTTAGTAACTCATTTTGAACTATCAGTAAAATGAAAATAACTTTCACAAGAGTTTGCAAATGGTCAATAATAATCTTTCTACTCACGTGCAACAAATCTGTTCTTTATGAGTAATTCTCCACGTAGTTAAACTATTTTCTTTCCCAATACAAAACGAAGTCCATAATCAAAGTTAGCTTTTAAATGATTAGATCCAGGAAGAGTATTTACGTAAGAATTAAATATCTCATCTATTTTTTTTGGATTTAAAAATACACGCTAAACACTATCATTCAAAAGCTGAAGACGGTTCTCTTCAGGTAATGGTGTTCCACGAATTAAATATCCCATACACTCATGTTCGCTTTTATCCTTATTCCAAAATGCACATGCAGAACAAAGTAAAATGTCTTCAGTGCTCCAATTACTAATTGATTTTAGTATACAAGGTTGATCAACCCATTTTGATCGACATCCACAGGAAGACTTTGCAAGCAAAGAAGATGGTAAATTAACAATGGTATTTTCACTACCGTTCTGTTTCATGGTTGCAACAAGACTGAGGGGTTATTTTTTAAGTAGATCACTGAACAGCTAGGTAAAGAACAAGATTCAACTTGTTTTCAGCATAAAACATGGTAAGAAAAATACAATAGTGAAATATCACCGATGATCTAGTCTATTTTGGACTTTAAAAATGGCAACAATAAAATCAAGGTAGCTAAACGTCAGTGCTATGTATTATGCACAATTACATAAACACTTAATTATTTATATATTTCATGTAAACACTTTTATAGCTAAACTTATCCAAAGTTCTTAAAGTAAATTCAAATTTTACGCCATCCATTCGGAATAAAAGTAAATTGCGAGAAAATTCCTCAAATAATTCAATATTATCAAAATTCACATAATTTCAAAGAAAAACAAGAAAAAATCAAAATATTCATTATTAGGCTACATATGACTCTCCTCATAATCTGGTTCTGCAATAACGTCTTTCTCAATTAATTCTGTTTTTACTTCATCCATTCTGAGTAAAAGTAAATTCCGAAGGAAATATTCAAAAATTGCAAGTGTTAAATTTAGCATGTTTCGAAAGATACACATGATAAATATGAAAAAATTCAAAGCATCCATTATTAGTCTATATGTACGTCTCCTAAAAGACCTTTCCTCAACTGTAGATCGTGTTACACAACGATGTCTGTGGCGAATGGGAACATTATAGAAATATTCAGCACACAATAAGGGACAATTGTTTTTATATTTCCATTTTTCAATAGCTCCTAAAATGCATGTCATTAATCGTATAATTCATACATGGTATTAGATGAATCTTCAATGTCCTCCACAGCAATATCAGTTTCCTCAGCACTAGAAACATAACGTTCTTCATCACTGTCTGACTTAAATTCTACCTTTAAACTTGAGGTAGATGCACTGCAGTAAATACGGGGAGATAAGCCTTCATTTTTCGCCAACGGTCCATCGCCTTCATCCGCACTTCGATCTTCGTAGAAATGCACGATACCTTTACTAATGTCACAGCAGTACTGGACACAAAAATTAAAAGAAAATAACTTTACGAGTCATGACCTATTTTGTAAGTAACAAGATTCAACTGGTTCTGTAACCACCTGCATAGTCAAATTCCAGCTAGCTTCAGGGAAGATGTAAAACTACAAAGAAAACACGTTCCAAACATCAACATGTTATCTTCTCCAAAACAGCGCAGCTGCAAGACAACTTGATCTATCTTGAATAAACCATCAAAGGATATTTCTCTCTTGAATAGAGCATCAAAGGATATTTTCTCTCTTGTCTCGCGTCGACTGTAATAAAAATGTCAATCAATTGGCGCCCGCGTCAATCAAACTCTAAACATAAAGAATTCTTATGAACACCTGCATAGTCACATTCTTGGAAATGCCGAAGAGTGTCCATAGATGAATCAAGCCTCAAACACTAAGATTCCTTCTCACTTGCAAAACTAACAACTCTGCGAATGCGTCAAAAATCAAAAGATATAACTGAACAACCTTAGTTGAGCACTGACTCTTCTATGTCTACGACACATCGATTGTGTGCTTCGTGATGACGGCGTATGCATTCTCCGTCAACATAATATGATTCCTACCCGAAAAAAGTCCTTAATAAAAATCCATATAGTACATTAAATGTATTCTTCCACGTAGCGTTCTATAGTTTTTCGCGATCAGCGCATTATACCGGATTTCACCGCACCATATGCCAAGCAACAAGATGGAGGATAAAAACATTTAAAATAATCAATTTTATTCAATAATTATTATACTTTCATTATAATATCAATCAAACCTAAGCTTCGTCCTCTACGAACATTCCCGAATAACCTTGGGTTAAGTCTGGAAAACAATTTCCAATGCATTCCCGTTAGCAGACTAGGGAGGGGGAGCTAACTAAAACCACACAAATCCAGTTACTATGGTCAAAACCTGTTTCAAAGTAATACAACAAATGTTTACATGTCTTCTACTTGTGCACTTAGCGGGTTTCAGAAATAAATTATTCATTTATCCTGTACGTAATTAACATTGGTATTTCCTTCTTTCGAGAGTTCAAAAGTAACATTACTTTTTACTACACAACATGCAATTGAAGACTACAGGAAAAGAATGTGCTTTGTCCATTCTTTAGCGAAGAGTGCAATCAGTTAGCTCTTTGAAGGACCTTTTTTTAACAGACTATCATGCATGAAGGTAGTAGCATGCATAGTCCGTCCATTACAAGCAAAACTTTATTTGATTTGCAGGTATACGTAATGCTAATTTTGAATTTTTGAAACATTCCTGTAAAATCAAGAAAATGAAGAAAACACTTTCTTTTTCTCGGACCTTCAATTGCATTATTTTCTCTAAAAACATCAACAGACTTCCTATTCTATTGCTATTTTCAAATTTTCCATTGTAGTGTCTATATGATTATAGTCTTAAAATAATTTTTCATAAATTGTATTTTCAATAGGTTACTTTAGTAACCCCTGACTTTGGTGTGTCTAGATTATACGAGTACAATGTTTTTATAATCCACAAACATCGGTGTTTCAGGCAGAATTCGAAATCGCAATTTCAGGAACGATAGCCCAGATCCCAAATCTACACACTTTTTGTTGTCATCTTGTTCAGGTGAATAACTGAATCTCTCTCTCTGTCCCTCTCTCCATCTCTCACTGTCTTTCCTTGCCTCTCTGTTTTACTCCGTGGCTCTCGCTCTATTTGTTACTCCTTGCTCCCTTTCTTTCTCTCACTTTTCCTCTCGCCCTCTTTTCTCCTTTTCTCTCTTCCTCTTCCCTTCTCTCTCTGCATCTCGTTCTCTCTATCTCTTTAGCTTTCTCTTTTTCTTCGGCTCTCTCGCTTACACCTGAAACCTGGCCCGGACATAGGTGATCCGATTGTCCAGATGACCCGGTCCGAAACCTGAGTTGACTGACCAGATTGACCCTTTCTTGACCCAAATGCCTTTGTGATCCGGCAACCCCGTGGTTGAACACTGGTAAAACCTCAGACAACATGACTACCTCACTCGGTGGATGTTAGCACACCCCTGTTTTGTTGTTATTGTTTCCGAGGATATGAGACCAGTGGTTCCGCCAGACCGCCCTGTGGAGGGTTTATCCCAAAGTCTTGACTTCAATTTTTTTGCTGTGAGAATTCGATTGAAATTGTACAATACTTCACTTACACCCTCCCAATTTTGAGTTTCCAGCAATCCAAACTGAAAATAGTGGAGGAAACCCCTGTATGCGAATATTTCCATATATTATTACTATTGATAGGAACTTTTCGGCATAGAATTTTTCGTGCTCGGACGGTAAAATCCCTGTCTCGGTCATCCCCGAAGAAAAGCACTGTTCAAACGCAGCAGTATATAATAAGGAAAGAATAAAAACTCTGCCCTAACTTCCAGGTCAGGCCGGGTCCCAAAAGCAAACACCGAGTAACACGGTCCAAAACTTGATTCGGATGACCCGGTGACCCGTTTCAGCTTTGTCCCTAACCCACGCGACTATTGTTGTAGTCCTGTTCAGTTGCATTAGAGAATCTCTACCACCTCTCTGTCTTCCCTGCCTCTTTCGTTTTTTCCGTGTGTCTCTCTTTCTCTGTTTCTCGCTCTTTCTCAATTTATCTCTCTCGCTCTTTCTTTTCCCGTCTCTCACTCTCTTCTTCTCTGTAACCGCGTCTCTCTTTCTCTCACCCTCTCCGTCTCTCTCTCTCTACCTCTTTCTCGCTCTATCTCTACTGATTTCTCTTCCCCTATCTGTTACTCTCATAGCTGAAACCTAGTGCCTTTTGGCGACCCGACCCGAAACTTTACCCGAAAAACCCGGGACCTGTTCTTGACTCAATTGAGTAGATTGACTGTGACTCGGCTACCCGATGATTGAATCTTGACCCAATTGACCCGGTAGCCCAATCTTGACCTGGTGACCTGGTCTTGTTCCTGTAGTTTGAGTCAACCAATATTGTAAATTGTGAGATTCCTTGAGAACCTTCAGAACCTTATGTAAGCGAACCTTTTTTTTTTTTTTAGTTTTACAAGATTTTAATATTTTGATGCTATTTTTTTATATTTCAAACATATTTTTTTTTTCAGAATAGCCTTTTCGATGGGGATGGAATGGGGTTATTTGCACACTTCCGACGTTATTTTTTATCTTTCCGGGACTATTTCTATGTGCTATTACTATTGTTAGGAACTTTCCAACGTTGTATATTTCGTGCTCTGGGACCTAACACCCTCAGTCGCCGCTGAAAGACACACTGTTCAAATGCAACAGTGTTAAATAAGGAAATAATTGAATTTGCCCTTCGGGTCACCGCGACAGATCGGTTCACAAGCATAGATCTGGTGACCCGGTCCAAAATTTGGCCCGAATAATTCGATAGACGTGATGATCCGTTTCAGCTGCGGTATCCCTCTCTTTCTAATCCTCTGTCACTCTCTCCATCTTTGGCTATCTCGAATAGGCTCGCTCCGTCTCTCAGTCTGTCATCCTCTCGCTTTGTCTTCTGTTTGTGTGTCTCTCTCAATCTCTTTTTCTCTATCTGCCACTAGTTCTCTTTCTATCTCTCTGTCTCTCTTGCTCTTCGACTCTGTCACAGAGCTGAAACTGGGCCCCTTTTGGTAATCCGGTCCAAAACTTGGCCTGGATGACCCGGTGACCCGTTTCAGCTCTGCTATCTTTCTCTATTCTTCTCTCTATGTTATTCGCTCTCTTTATCTTCACTGTCTCCCTCTTTCTTTCTTGTATGCTCTCTCTCTCTCTCTCTCTGTCTTTCTTTCTCACTCTATTGCTCTCTTTACCCCTCTCTTCACCCCTCCTGCTCGCGTACTCTCTCACTCTATAGCTTTTATTCTCAGTCCCCCTCCCCGTCTATCTTGCATTCGCATACAGGTAAAAGTTCCATTCGTCGCCTTGTTATCAAGGGGTTCCAAATTCTAATGTAATTTGAAATGAAATTTATTTATGGCATTTAGACAACTTTAGCTCAGGTTCAATAAATTAGAGCTGAAGCGGATTAAGAGGTCAACGGGTCACTCGGATCAAGTTTCGGACACGGGTCACCGGGTCTATGCTTGAGAAATGCTCTGAGCCGGTGACACAGAAACAACGCTGAGTTTTCAATTATTTTCTTGCGTTAGAACGGTGCTTTTTGTTTTAGGGTTGACCGGGACCGAAGGCGTTACGCCCAGAGCACGATAAATATGACGCCGAACATTCATACTTCATTATTTATCCCTGACCGGGTCACCGGGCTAATTGGATCACCTAGTCAATCGGGTCAATTTTTGAACCAGATCGTCTGGTCACCTGTGTTCGAGTCAGGCCCGGCCACCAGGTCAGCGAAAGTGATCCTGTTTCAGCTCTGGAATATATTATGATCGGAGAAATGGTGGAATGAAGAAAGTGGGAGAAATCAGGAAAACCGCGACAAAACCCACGCACACGGTATTTGTCCACCACGAGCCGGGTTCGAACTGAGGACTAAACGTTCCAAGGTGAGCGCTCTACCAGTGAGCCACCCCTGCCACACCCAGATTCGACATCTCAAGTTAAAACCAGTGGTTCGAAATTCACTTAAACTGTAGGTTCCGATCTTTGTTTCCGTTCAACGGAAGGCAGTGGAAAAGTTTTGTTTGCACTTTCCCGGGGACCTTCAGGCTTTCAACCTCCCCCGGCAGGTCACCAAACATCTAGTAGGTAAGTTTGTGGTCCGAAGGTCCAGGAAAAGGCGACCCGATGGTTGTTTCTCATTGCTTTCCGTCTAATAGGGATGTTGAAGGTAGAGGATGGGGATGGAATCAGCCAGGGTCTTACTTACGGTGCCATCCGGCGTTCGCATGGTGAAATAGAAGGGAAACACTGAAAAACTTCAGTCAGGATATTAGGTCGCGGGATAAGAACTCACGTGCCTACACACTGCCAATCCAAAGTCCGCAACGTTACCGCCTGGACCACAAGGGCTGGGTTCCTGATCCTTCCTTAGAAGACGTAGAAGGAAACCATCTACCTAACGGGGCACTGTAAATAAAGGCTTCAAATGAACACAATTGAGTGTGTTCTTGCGTTTGGTCGTCGTTTAGGTTGTATCTTTCTCTGGGTATCCAATGTAGAACACTTGTCGGTCATCTTCCATCTGTTCTGCCAGCTATACAGAACCGCCGTAGCTCAGTTGAGTAGCAGTCGGGAGATCGTGGGTTCGATCCCAGTGGCCGACCATCCTACACAGGTTTTTTAAGAGTTCTTCCTCAGTCACACTAGGCAAATGCCGTGATGGCACCTTCAACATAGGCCCCGGTAACAGTACGCTTTCAAGAGAAAAGCGTCAGTGGGAGACCCAGCCTGGAATTTCCAAGTTCCCGGCCGGGCCAGTCTGCCCCTGCTACCAACTGAGACATGTTGATGACATTTTAAAAAAAAAATTCGCTGTGCAACAACAATAGCAGGGGCCCTCAATATGGGTAACGTGTGTTGAGTCTGAATATAGTTCATCTAAATTTTGTATAGTCACAGAAAAAGGTATTACGGAAACTTAGCGTTTAGTTTTTTTTTATTATTTAACTTATATTTGTGGACTAGATAGGAACCTCTGGCCTGACTAGATAGTCACTTGCATTCTCTCAGAAACGTCGCGACATGGACATACCTGAGTGGGGGGGGGGGCAAAAGCGGGCAAGCGTCCCGCGCTTCACGCTTAGTGGGCGGCTAACAGCTAAAAATAAAATATAAAAGCTATTAAAAAAGAATGTAAAACCGCATATTAAATTGAAATTGACCTGAACGTTTTCAAAATTTCAATACCGGCGCGTTAAGACTTGATGTTTTGTAAGTTATTCCATGCAACCTACCTTCATCTCTAAAATTCAAAACCGCGATTCAACTCAGACAGACAGGTCTACTGCCTTAGTGGAGTTCGTAATAGCGATACCACGACAAGGTTCAGGGAAGATAACAAAAGTACACTACGTGATACGAGACAATGTTGTGGCCGTGGCGTCGGCCGGTCATCTTTGGCTATCAAACAAAGAAAAGGGTGATGAAAAGGGAGGAAATTCTAAATTCCACCCCACCCCCCAATAGGAATATTTCTAGATCCGGCATTGCCTGAGTGTCTGGCCCATAAACATAGGTTAAGTGAAAAACTGAATGGTATGTTTCCGCAATAACTCTTTCCGTGTCTGTACAAGGAACTTTGCTAGATACATAAATATATATTAAAACCAGTAACTGTGGGAGTGGACATATCAATATTGTAGAATAAAATCAGTTTGTTAGCAGCAGCAGTTCCGCTTACGTTAGTAATTCGGAGTTATTTTGTTCGCAACTGAACGAGGGGAAAGTTCCTTCATTGAAGATTACAGACGCTTTACTTCTGCTTAGTTCCTTGCATCGTGAACAAACAAAAAAGAAAAAAATTGATTCTATTATATTCTGCAAGAAATTTGTTAAAATTACTGCCCTTCTTAAATTCTATCACTTTTCTTAGTTCCTTTACACGTATTATCAATAAACAAAACATTAAACAAAATCACTACTAAAGTATTTATAATAAATATAATACGTACTGTCATGTTAATCGTGTAGGCTCTACCAGGCACTCGCGAAGAATGAGACGTCGCGCAAGTATACGACGATTATGAGCCCTAATTGCATCTTAAGTACATATGTTCTCTTGCGCTGCGTAGTGTAGTTCTGGTCCCTTCCAGGATATTTCTCGAGAGATGTCGACATCAATAAAATTTGATATCATATCTGCATTATAAGCTCATAGCATGAGTTCCTTACTTATCTAATTCGTATTCCACGAATTCTGGAACTCGAAGCACTTCTTCATTGTGTTTCAACGGCAATGAAACGAAAGATAAGAACAAATGATTGCACCCTTTCTTTGTTCTTAGAAAGAACGCAGTTATATATCCATTGCCACACGTAATTTCCTGGAATTAATACCTCTAAATTATATCTTATATTTTGAAATAAAAGTATGATAGTTGGTGCATAGTCTTTCTTTTATATTTTCTTCTTAGCGTTCGGTGATAGTAAAACCGACTCAAACCAGATCCTTCCGGTTTCATCAATGTTAGAATGTGGCTGGAATACAAATGTACATAACATTCATAACATTAGATTGTACATAAGTGACATTTTTGGAAGTTGTTTTTCAAGGTTAAATTATTTCAAGTACAGAATCAGAGCTAGAGTCTATTCTTTAAGTTTTCTAGTGTTAAAAATATAAATGAAACATATTATTGGAACAGAAAGGAAGCTACGGCCCAAGTTCATAAATGAATTCGAATTGAATTTATTTATGTGCTTTAGGCAACCTTATCCTACTTTGAAAGTACAATCACAGCATTAACCTGGAACCCCCCAAGGAAAACCTCTGTGAGCAGAGTTAGGATCGTTCGGAGAACCTTCTGATTGCCAAGCCAACGCTCTACCAACTGAGCAGCAGCCGCTCGGTCTTAAGTTTGTTATGTATGAGGGATGAAGTTCCTCAGCGATAGGCCGCGGTGACTTAGTGGTAGAGCGTTCATCTATGGTTTGTGGAGTCCTCAGTTGGATCCCAACTCGTGCCATGGCTTTGTGGTGGACAAACACAGAGTGTGTGGGTTTTCTCGGGGTTCTCTCGTAACCTCACTCTTTCTTCATTCCACAAAATCTCCCATCATCATCCATTTGGCCTGAGCCAAAGTTTCCTAAAGGCCCTAACTACAAATTAAATTCAATCAACTCAACAAGAAGAAAATTAGAGAATATAGAACATAGTAAAAGAGATTGATTTGCGTACATGGAAGCTAACACATTGTTGAATTGTTGTTTCTCAAGAAAATCCCATCAAGATAACATTCGGATCCGAACTCGGCCATCAGTAACCGCATCCAAGGATGGAATCTGAAACTAAATAGCATAGTATGTAGCTTGACATGTCTGACATAGAAAAGAGATTTCTTTACCCTAAACTGCATTTTTTTTTTTACAACATTTAAATCATTGCCTTCGTACGACCTCAAACTGAAATCCTATTCATAGAAAAAACTAAGGACGTAAAATCAACAGAACAAAATTTAATTCCCGGGGACTCGCTATGTTAATATCACCTCCAATGAGTATCTCGCAGCAACATGAAACAACGGACTTGATCTTTTCAGCATTGTATCAACAAGTCGATAGCCCCAAATTTATACCCTCCAGCTTACCGGTCTCCTTCGTTCAAAAATAAAATAAAATAACGAGCAACCGTTCTACCAGCCTACATCCTGAAAGTAGGAACTATGCTTGTCGTAACGTAGACACTTCTTAGCGTTTCTGTAGCTTCAACGACAAAGAAATACATACACACAAATACATAGAATCTTTAACGTTGACTTCTGAGTGGGATGCTTTTGCTTTAATGCAATGAAGCTCACAGATCCTTACAATTTCCAGCCACCCTTATTCTCCTGTACGGTATTTTATAACAACCATAAAAACCTGGGAACGATTCCAGCTGCCGCCCATCCTAACTGAGGTTATTAAAGGGGTTTTCCTCGGCCACTCTAGGTAAATGCCGCACTAGTTCTGACTGCTTACATTCCAACATCCTGTCTCTCACCCTATCGCAGCCTGAGGCTGAGATGCCTAAAGGCCATAAATAAAATAAAAAAATCAAGCAATCATCTAAATAATTAAATAACAATAGCACATTAATTATTAAACACTGAATTTACATCCTGAATATCGTGATTATAATAAAATTAATAAGGTCAGGAAAATATGAAACTAGCTAGCCGCTGTGAAAAGAAAGGAAGGTTAAGATATTAAAGATTTATATAAATTATTTCACAAGTCAAATTGTAGTAATAGACCAGTGTAATACATTTGAAGACTACGGGAAAAAAGACCGAGCCACGGTAACTCAGTGTTAGAGCGTTGGCGTAACATTCGGGAGGTCGGTCGTGGGTTCGATCCTAGCGGTCGACCATCTTGACTGAGGTTTTTCCTCAGTCACACCAGGGTAATGCCTGGATAACACCTTCAATATAGGCTCCGGCCGACACTCTCCCGAATCCTTTCCGCTTCCCAATGGCGGCCTGAGCCTAAAGGCCAAAAATAATATTCAGAACCCTGGATAAGAACGTGCTTTCTCCCTTTTTGCCAAATTGAGATAAGAGTGCCATCTGTTTGCTCTTTTAAGTATCTTTTTAACAAATTATTAAGCAAGAAGAGGTTATGCATAGTCCGTCTATTACAAACAAATCTTTATTTGATGTGGAGGTTTAGGTAATGTTGATTATGAACTTCCAACACGCTCTTCTGTAAAATCAATAAAACTGACAAGGCACGTTCTTTTCCTGTGGTCAGGGGCGTAGGAGCCGGGGGGGAGGCAAATAGGGCAGTTGCCCCCCATGATTTTATACCTGCATAAAAACAAAATGGTTTGGTCTTTCATTTTCAAACATTATTTTTTCCCACCATAATTTTATACCTAAATGAAAATAACAGTGGTTTGGGTTTTCACTTTCAAGCAATAACATATTTTGCCCATATTCAACCACCATAATTTTATATGTCAAATAAAAACATTTGCTTAGCTCCCAGTTTTAATTCTATTTATATTTTAGTGGATTTTAAAATTACCTGTTTATTTATTTATACAATAGCGTCATTTTTCAAATGTGGAGTGTGTTAGTATGGGTATTTAACAATTTTCGCTCTAACTTTGCAAGTTTAAAAATGTTATTTTAGCGGTGAAAAATCAGCGAAGGAAGCTAACGGGAAGATTTTCACTAGTAGTTAATTGGAATGTAGCTTCAAAGGTAATGACTTTTGTTAAATCTAATTTAGCATAGAAATCTCTATGATCTTGCCGCCGGTTAGGGGGCAAGGGTCTATTACCGCGCCACTTTTTTGAATTGACATTTAAACCTATATTATTTTATATGGAAATATGAAGTTTTTCCTTCTTGCCCCCCACTTTTACCCCTTGGCCCCGCACTTTTATAATCTAATCGCCGTCGCCGACACTGTCTACGGCATTTAATTAAATCCCCTTAAGAAAACTAGAGCTGACATAAGGACAAGGCTTTAATGCTCAATGTCACGAGGTTCTGTACCTAGTATAAATAATTTTTGAAACAAGTTAAAAAGCGAGAAAGCACTTCTGCCATCATAATCTCATAACTTTCCGGCTGAACAAAGCAAACTTCTACAGACAGACCAACCTAATTCTTATTTGGAATTAAGTATTAATTAGTGAATAATCACCGAAAACTACAATAAATCATATCAGCTACACTACGGATGGTGACCATTGGTGGTATAATTTTATTGATATAAAAATTAAAATCAATTAATATCGATTACTTCCTAATAATTCATAACCTGGGATAGTTAAAAATAAAAGTAACTCACACTCACTATTAGAAGAAACAGAACAACATTTGTTGTCATCTTCAGTTTAAGATGGAATATTAAGTGACGTCAAAAGTGAAGTTTATTATAATCGCAAAATAGGAGGATTACATTTAAGATATGTATATAAGTTGCTTCGTGCACCAAAGAGTCTGTGTGACAATTATAGATATATGTATCTTGGGCTATAATGCACAATAAATATTTAGTTTGGAATATACAACTATGTTGTTATGCTTACGTATTGTTATGCTTGCATAGGTATTTTGAGTATTGATACTAACTTACATACAACGATATCGTATTATCATCATCATACGTACAAATATAGATTTACTTTTAAAATATACGATAATATAGAATAAATAACACTTTACTTTTCATACGTATAAACATATGTTACACTGTTTTCTAACAATAATGTCAATTGCATCAATTTTATATGAAAGAAATGCAAAAGAAAGAAACATTTACACTGTGTGAACCATGGTAATATGATTTATAATATTTTGCTTTGATACCACCTTAAGACACTAATAAATAAATACTATATCAGTCAGAAAATATTTTGATTTTTCTTTTTTCGCTCTCAATGTTGTGTTTGGACTTTTTAAGCAAGATACATGACACTCCGCATTGAATATATGATACTTACACATACATATCATATATATATATATATATATATATATATATATATATATATACCATTTCTCTCAGTAGCGGTAACGAGGAGATCTGCGAATTCCTTTATTCTTTTTCTTTTTAATTACAGTACTGATAGATAACTAACCCCGAATGGCGCAAACAAGTACGCAGAAGATAATGTATGCATACTAATGATTTAACATCACGCACACACACGAGAGAATGGTACCTCCTTCCATTTTTTTTGGTATTGAAGATGAGTTGCTGGGGTATGGACAAACACTGCATATAGACGAGCTGATTATGCAGAAAAAAAAATTAAATAGCTGACTGGAACACGAGATAAAATGAATTTGCGTTCCCAGACTAAAAGTATAAGAGAGAGAGGGGAGAAGAAGCATACAGCTTTTAGGCGAGATGGTAAAAGCTTATTGTATCTGTAACATATGATGCAGCAAGACGTGCTAAAGAGATCTTCGCTTAACACTGGATCCTGAGGTATGTACAGAGATTTTGTACTAGTGTATGTAATATTTAGCATATGTATTTGTGTATTTTTTTAAAGTTGTTGTTGTTCTTTTTTGATTTAAAAAAAATTAAAAAAGAAAAGATATAAAAAGATGAATGTCCTATAGAAATGTGAAGTGCATAGGACAAAATGAGACAAAATAAGAAACCCAGTTTAACGTGCTTGTATATTTGTAAATATGGAACAAGGATAATAAACTGGCGAGACCTCGTGTAGCGACTATGCTGATAACGGAAGCAACCGTGG
>JAGDQP010007029.1:0-63902 GCA_022664845.1 Lepisma saccharinum
TATAAATAAAAGTATGATAAGGAAAAACGAGGAACAAGACGAATCCAACACCTAGACAATATTAAGGAAGATAAATCTATGCTGAGGGAAAAAAGGAGAGTGCTGAATGGAGAAGGCTTAATGTGAGTTGAAAGATAGCTTTCAGTACAACATTAATAATAATGATGTTAACTCCGGAATCAAGTAAAAAATAAAATGACCTATCGCTACCACACTGATTATAATAATGATATAAAAGTTGTACTTTTCTATTTTTGGTTTGCAGTTATTTCTCTAGTAATATCCTTGAAATCTTTCCACTTCTTTGCAGTTTTACTTTATTACCCATCTTCTGTTTGCACGTTAAATAAATAGTCTATGTATAGATGCCAGATCACTCCAATTGAAACTTCACTGTTCTTCTTTACCTTTATATAATGCACTCTCGTCGCTCTTCTTATATGACGTGAACTGTGTAGATATTGCCCAATTCGTTCCATGTTACTCTGGAATGTATTTATCCCTGGCTTCTAAGTAGAATTCACTATCCCAGGGGGGATGAAATTGTTCCCCTCTAACAATTACAGCTTTCTTTTCACGAACATACAATGAGACTGGTAAGGTTGCATGTCCTAGTTATCAAAACAAAAATATGTTGTGTAGACAAAGCTTTTATTGCTGGTGTTACATCTAGTACTTCCGAAAAATTACATGACAAAATCACTAACCACAGTTAAAGTTCTTCACACAATAGAGGAAAGTAACCAAATTTCGCCTAGCAGCCTAATTTCACCCACACAAGTTGCTCAGTTAGTATGAGTTTGAAATTATCGGAGTCGATTGTCAAGTTCGAAGTAAGGCGCGAACAATAATCTCTGAAGATTTAATGGGTGTGATATGCCTCGTGGCCTTTTGTAGCTTGTCTCCTTGTTGGAGTTTTGCAGTGGTTCCTACGTTGTCTAAGAGCTTCAGCAACTGTAAGCTTTATAGTAGTAACTATACGCATGCTTGGTGAATGGTAATTGGGGTATAATATGCATTGATATGTTTGGCGGGAAAAAGCTTTACCCTGGTCCTGGTGTGTGAAGAGAGTCCTAATTTTACCCACCTGATGGTTTAAATTTCCCATCCCTAAATTTAACATGATGTACTGTATAACGTGAAGAAAGAGAATTAGTTTAGAATAGCAGAGAACAAACTGCAATTAAGTGAAAACCGCGCAATATATTTGTTATTTGACAATTATATTGCCACATCTAACAGTGCGAGAGAAATTTGAAGAGAGACAAATAAGCTACTTCGTAGAAGCAAAGCTAAAGGACTTTCTTTATCAAGCAGAAATGGCTAAGAAGATGGCCACTGTAGTTATACATCAAAAAGCATCAAATCTATCACTTATTACGACACAGAGTGGCACATTAATGAAAGACTGTACTTCCAAGAAAACATGGATGAAAAGTGGGTTTGATGTATAAAATGTTACATTTAGTTTCATGAAAACTGTGTTGGTAAAGAGAAAATCTACTTCTTCAGATTTCGTGTTTTGAACTTATAATGAATCAAAATTTTTCTATTGATATGTTGCAAGCAGATTTTTTTTTTTAATGTTTAAGTCATTTATGCGACAGCAGGCAGTGGGAGAAATTTGGACCCATTTTCTCAAAAATGTTTGTCTTGTTTTGAAAAATACATTATTTCTCGTGTTGTATAGATTAAATTATCGTCGAGTCGCCATTGTACTTTAACGTTTGTGAAAATTAATACAATACTCACATTCTTGTTATGAGAATTACAATAGATTTGATGAACATTCAAAACAGAAGTGGAAAAAATTTGGTTACTTTCCTCTAAATATTTGGAAATTTTAGAGAAATAGAAAACAAAACGAGCAGACAGTCGTATCAAAAACAGCTTGGCTCTTACACTATGGTCTGGGAAATGATAAGGTCTGTCGTAAGAGTCATGGAAAGGTCGTTACCGCCCATACAATTAATTTTATCTTTATCTTTTATCATGGAAAGGTCAGAGTATTCTGGTCTCAAGAGGACAAAACCTGCAGGAACCGTGATAGTTAACTTATGACCTTTATATTTATTTGCACCTCTCAATGGCTGAAAGCAGTGAAAGTCTAGAATAGAGTCTGCACTTTCAACAGTACTGAATTTAGCGCTTCGCTAGCGAAAGTAGGCATTTCAGGAAAGTGTAATCTATTCATGACAATGCATTATTCGGAGTTAGGAGCCAGACTCTTGCTTTACAAAGAAGAATACCCTTCAAAATCTGACTAGCATATACAGTCAAGCGATACGTAGCTCTCTTATTCAAAATTGTCATGTATTTTACACGTTAACATGGCATCCGACTACAATTAAGGCTGTTTATTACGTAAAAAATGCAGTACATATTATATTTCAAAATTCATATCCCGAGAATATAGAAAGTATTGCCAATCTTTTAGCAAAGGGAGCACTGTGACTAGATAATTATTCCTTGTAGAGAGAAGAGAAAAAACGTTTACAATCTCTATGGTAATATTACGAGCACTTAAATTTATACTATTACGCGTATATTCTGGTACCGAGGACAAGTTGAATCTTGGGCCCCAAATTATCGTAATATCATCAGAAGTGTTGTCAATTATATTCCAGTAAGTTAAAGTTACAAGTAAATAATACCAAGTAATTTATCCCCCCCCCCCCCTGGAAAGATAACCTAATTCGCACACTGTTTCCAGGTGTCGGCAGTAATCTTAGAAAAGGATCGAGTAATTTCTTTTACGTTATTGGGAAGTTTCAGTTTTAGAGTGAAATACTCACAAGCAAAAAAAACTGTTTCTTATGGTAAATGCACGAGCAATGCTATGTTTGCTTCTGCCATCTTATTTTCGCAGAAATGGAAAATTCAATTCGCCAAAGTAATCATACATTATAAATAGATAGATGGTACTTTAACACAAAAAATCACCTGTTTGATTTACACTGAAAAAAAAAATATTAGAAATTGGACTGAAATCGGCCATAGCCTTGAGTTTGTTTTTCATTTTTCAGTTGTAAATATGGTGAAGCTAAAATCAGTGGACAGGAAGTTCTAATGAAAACCACTATTCCGAGATGGCGCTGTATTGTACCACTAACTGATTAAACTCGCTCAACTCAATTACTGTCTCCGTTCTGACAGTTTCTTTAGTATAGGGTAAGGTAAGGTAATTTTGCAGAAGACGTAATATTTTATTTGTTTCATAGTGTATTGATCTCGTCACTGAGATCTTAACAGGAGCATAGCTTGTAGCGAACATGTCACTTTATCTGTTGGACCAATTGTGGAACATTAGAGTACTAGATTTCTTGGCAACAAGATTATTATATCATAGTTCTGCAAAATTATTTTAATAGAATCATTTGGAGGAATATGTATCATAAACAATAACACAAAATAGTTTGATTTAATTGATGTGTTTATAACAATTTTAAGGTACTATCTCCAAAGTAGTCTTGTGTGACTGAGAAAGAACCTTGAAAAAGAACCTCGCAGGGTAGCCGGTCATTGAGTTCGAAGCATTGACCTTCTGAATGCGAACTGAACCCTTTAAGGTAACATTTAAACACTTTATACTTATATAAAAACCTGGACTTTGCTTAAAGAATCTACGTTCTACAGAAAAGCCGTATACGAAAAAAAAAGCCTTAGCTGCTGCTTTTTACTGTGAGGTCGGTCGAGGTTGCTACATTACGTAGCAAAAGTACAAGAAGTTTGTGTTTCTATACAACTGAACGAACACAAATCACTACTTCTTCACTTTCATTAAAATATGAACTTGTGTTGATTGAATCATAAAACATACAGATTTCGGGACCTTGCAGTTGAGAAAGATAGGTAATGTCTTGTGTATGACTTTTCTGTAGGAGAGTCTCCAGGCAAAATTTCACGATATAGTCGTTCGTATTGAATTGCTATGAAATGAATTTTAAGGCAGGCTGGATGGATGATGATGGGATAAATTGGTGGAATGAAGAAAATGGGAGGAAACGGAAGACCCCCAAGAAAACCCACGCCCACAGTGTTTGTCCACCACAAAGCCCATGAACAGAGATCGAACTGACGACCCCTAGCACCAGAGGTGAGCGCTCTACCAATTGAGCCACCGCGGCCCAATATATAATCGTTTGAGGTAAGATGTTTATCGGGAGAAGGTATCTCCAGTTGTGTGATTCCACAACTACGACGCTAGATGGCAAACTTGTATAGTGTGAGGGAAGTAGTCATGATAACCTACTTTTTAAACGCTTTTTATTAACTTACTCTGTAATCATGTTTCATCTCTGGTACAAATCTTACAAGGTTAATTTAACTCATTTCCCGACGTCATACAATGATGAAATTTTGCACAGCTACGTAAGTCGTGTGACAATACAACATTCCATTGTTACTTTCATACATTTCTATATACGAGTATGTATATATTTTAAAAACATATTTTAATATTTTAATATTTTATTACAAACTTCTTTATCCTAAAATAAATACTAGCCTGCACCGCGGCTGGGTTTGGCTGGTTGCAGAACACTTTAGGATTTGGGCCACAAAATATCTGTCGGAAAAAAAGTATGAACATCGAAATACAGGCCAACTTGGTTAATCCGAATATTTGTTTGCTCGAGCTGTTCGGATTATTAAAAAGTTCGGATTACTAAGGAATGCTAAAGAAACGCCCGAAACAAGCTTAAAATAAAGTACGTATACAGTAATTCGCTAGAAAACCAATTTACTGACAGTTTGTACGTACGTACAATAAATTGAACAATTACACAATAAAGACCTACTCTACTACAAAATGAAACTTTGTATGTTACTGTTCTTTAAATACTACAGAACAGTACTGTAACTTTATGAAAAAAGTCATTTGAAAAAGTCTTTAATCGTTTTCTGACCTGCTTTTTTGATGGACTTACGAAACGCGTCATCACGCAGTTGACGAAGGGTTAGGATCTGGTGCACTGGAATATCGTTTTCATCTGCCCAGACCAAACAGGTGTTTAAAGCTTGCATCACCTTTGCATGTTTTACACTTTGAGTTGGTTCTTCTTCTACATTGTTTTCTTCATCACCGCTCTCTGCTTCTTCTCGTACACGTTCGATCATTTCAGCATCAGATAAGTGTTCATTTCCTAACCCTGCCTCTTCTTCATTTAGCCAGTCAGTAACATCTCCTTCCGAGATAAGGTCATGTCTGCTTATGAACAACCTGGAGAACATGAACAATGTCAGACACAAAGGAAGGATCTGATGAATTTTCGTTTGGCGGTCTTTGGTGAAGAGGCCAAAGTTCAGTCCAAGAGCTTACAATGTTCTTTTGAGAAGTCTTATCCCAAGCTAACGGTTGCATTGTTGTGACATGAAAATTTAAAAATAACAGTACGTATGTACAGACGATGACTGAAGGCCGTTCGGAGTAGCGCGGCGTTCGGAGTACCGTGGGTTCGGATTAACGAGGTTAGCCTGTAACCTGAAAAGAATAATAAATAAAATAAATTTTTAAAAATTAAAAAATGTTGTAAAAAACGTTCTCAGATATTATGATTTTATGATAAGGTAAGCAAGAGTACCCAGGCTTTTATTTTCCGATTCATAAATTTATTATTTTTTATTTTAGTCCATTTTTCTTTGATTAAAAAAGCGTGTTTTTTAAAATACTTTTTTAATTTATTTTTTTAATTGGCTAGATTGAATGTCGGATAAATTTTAATATGTATAATCTGTCACATGCAGACGAATTTAGTCGTTTTACACGCCAGTAACTAAAATAGTTGCACCTATTTAGTAAGCAGTTTAGGATTGAGCTACAATCCATGCCAGAGTCGAAAAGTCACTTGAATTAGTTTTGAACACTTGCTTTGACAACAAACATGTCATACACTGTATATGTGGTGGGGGGCACGTGAAGTGGCGTCTTACCCCCAGGCTGGGAGTTGATGCCTACTACCTAAGTGCATTGCACGTATTAAATAAGACTGTTTGCATTCTTTTCTGGTTAGACATTCATTTCTTTGTTTTTTTTTCTTGGATAGAATGTAAAACAAGGACATTTTAAATTTGTAGTCTACGTGACATGTTCAACAGAATTTAAATTTCACTTATGGGCTTCAGGCAGCTTTAAGCTCAGACCGGGATAGCGATAAGATGAGGATGGGAAGGTAGGCCAGGACCTAGTTTCGAAGACATCATCCCGTCATAAGCCTGGTGTGACTCAGGAAAACCCTCGAGAAATCCCAATCAGGATGTCCGCAGCTGGGATCGAACCCAACACCTCCCGAGAAACTCTATCAACTGAACTTACGGATCCTCGGTACATGTTCGATTTACGCCATTTATTAAAGAATTATTGTCTTACGTCATACAAATCGTAAAGATACTACTGCATTAAATTGCTTCATATGTTTCATTATCATATCACAAGGAAGAGAAATCTGCGCTTGTATAATGGTCAGAGCTATGACATTGTAACAAATATTTTCTAAAGTGGTCGAAATACGTATTTTAGCCATATTAGAAATAATGTTACCATGAAATTTCTTTTTTCATTTTAATATTTTGGTTATATTTTTGAATTATAATGAAAGACCACGAATTAGGTATTGTCTCCAAAACTAGTATGCATTTTACTCTGATGTATGAGGTAAGATGCACATTTTAATAAATCACTTTAAATGCTCATTTATAAGTTGTTTTAACATATAGCTTCATGAGGATCTAACAGAGAGATCATTGTACAAAATCTTGCTGTTCTGTTTCTTTTAATTACTCCGTAATGGTTCCTAGACCAAAATCTATGGCATCTCACCTCAATCCACTTTAATCTCATTGTGAAGTAAGGGCTCTTGTGTGTACGTATGTGTATTCTGTTTCCAGTAGGGAAACATATTTTTAATGGTCCTTTCTATAATGTAAAGTAAGTCACACATCAAACGGAATTTTTTGGTCTGGTACCAAAAAACCAATATAATCACATAAACCATCATCATATACGCAGACAGAATATGACACACACGCACGAAGAGAGAGTGAAAGAGCAGGAGGTACTGTAATAAACGCAACGCACCGGTGGAATCCTTGTGTATGTGTGTGTGTATGTGTTTTACATAGAAAGGGAAAATTTGCTTTGTATTTCGATACGTGGTAATGTATGCTTGAAATCTAAATGGCAGTGTAATCCGATCAGTTCAACGAATTGGCCAGTGATATGAGATTAATTTTGCATGCTCTCAGGAAAACGGTGCTCTTTGTTAATGGATTAATATGCATGTACACTGACATACATGCTCTCAGACGAGAGAACAAAGTGATGCGAATAGGATGCAATACGCATCGATGCCTTCATAACCATACAATGAGATTAAAATTTAACGTTTTACAGGTACATAGGTACTGATACGAATGCGATCTTTCTATGCTAAGAGCTTTACATAGATTTTATTTTTCTAGTTTTCATTTTTTTAAGGGGGAGTTGCAAACAGAGATTTGAGTGGATTACCATCTAATGCTCATAAGACACAGGTGCACTCCTCCACAAGGTTTTTTTTTTTCATATGGAAATATTAAATGAATCCAGTGTAAGTCTTATCAGTGGCGGCGCAAGGCAATCTGGGGCCTGGGGCAAGTGAATTTGATTGAGGTCCTTTTGTGAACACAATCGTGAGCGTAGACTGCTACTATTGGCTACTTCCTCGTTATTCCGAGCCCCTCGGAAAACAGAGGAACTCGCGGTGGACTCACTAGCCAAGACAAAGAACTTTTCGTTCACTCGCTCTATAATCTTTTCATGAACATTGAGACTGTGGATAGTCATGCTTTTCAACCATCCGACTACAGGCAAGCGCACAAGTAAAGAGTCCTGAAACGACATAGTTATTGCATCACCGACCACTATCGAGATGCTCTACTGATTTATCTTAACGAGCAATTATTCACTTGTGTCGGCGACCGGCGTACAGCGGGACGAAATCCCCAAAACACTGCGAAATTAATATCGTTTGAACGCTGAGGTAATGTTGGTTGGTTCTAGGTCAGAGGTAAATTCACGTAGTGTACGGGATAGAGCATGTTTCATCTTAATGAAAGCGCTAAAAAAGAACAAGTTGCTATTTAACGGGTTGCTTTTATCACAAGAGATTTCTTAATAAGTGTAGCTATCGTGAGGTAAATGAAATGGGTTAATGAGGTCTCCCCAGGTACAAAACAGTGTTTCCTCTAGAAGATTTTATTCGGGTGACTCGTGGGGACTCATGGAAGTTATAAATAATGCATGTTAGTTCTAATGTACTAAAGATATAAAACAACAAATTTTTGGAGAAGAACTCGTTTCGAAATGGACATCTGACTTATACCTGCTGTAGTAATATTGCAGGTACGTTGTGTGCATACGTCTAGGTAAATACATCATTTATACTTTTTGTAATAATAAGTCAGACACGTTACGCATTACTAAATCATAGAAAATTTTCCAGTTTGTTCACAAGAGGTCAGGGCTAATCAGGAGCATAATCATCACTTTTGAAAGATGTATATCCCTTTTTGGAGGTAAGAACTCATGGAAGAAATTGTATGATATTTTGCACCTTAGAAGTCAGAGCGTGGGTCCCATTTGCACCCCATTCCTCTAATGGATCTAATCCATCATTCTAGCACAGCAGCTCCCACTCCATTCCATTTTACTACATCGTTACTACTGTTAACCAGATCTTCACTTCCCCGCTATCTTTCATTTACAAAAGTTCGGTTTCTACACGCATCATCGCCAAGTATTTACGCACGCAATGCTTTTCTCACGTTTGGGGAGGTTTTACGTAGAAGGTTTCTCCTAGTGGCAGCTAAATGTTGGATGCCCTCAAAATATTTAATCTAAACTTTATATTAACGAAAAATCATAGCTTGGCTCGCTGAACTTTTTTGGGGGGGGTCTCGATGAATTTGGGAGATGCAGTTTTTCGATGTACATATATTACAAAAACCGTTAGGACAGAGCTCTTAACTACATTAAAGATATGATTGCACACTAGCCGAACAAGAAACCCTACCATCAGTAACTCACAAGTAAAGTACCCGAAGTGAGGACTCGAGTTGCTCATCAAGTGATACCTTAAATTGAAGCTAGTGACGAGTATAGCACACCTGTGAAATCCTAGCTGCAGAGCTCCAGTAATAACAAGGTTATGGCGGGTCAAAGTTCAAATAGAAAGCGAATTTAGCTGCTTGTGATGTTCATATTTTGCTGATTATCCCGATGGTAATACGTCGTAAGTTGCTCCCAATTAATGTAATGTGTAGAATGATATCCTCGTCAAGTATTAAATGCTGATCAAAGTCGATTTGACAACGAACTCCATGCATACAGGACTCATAGGACTAAAGGTACGGTGGTTGTAAGAGGTGCATTTGGATCAGTCAGTGCGACTACTCATTCATATATGATCATGCCGGTTATTTCCATGGATGGTGAAATATTGCGTCCGATGTACGTTCTTGTATCCGAATCCAGTGGTCAATTTCCAGGAAATAAGCAAAAAGATCCCGATAACATAGTGTCCCATCCAGGAAAGACTGCAAACATGAACAAAAGTGATTAAAAAAAGTTTTATTCTGTATTCTGGAATAGCCTGCCTGCCGATCGTGATAAAGTCTTGCTTTTGCTGGATTCATGGAGTGCAAATAAGGATGATAACGTATCAAATGAATTATGCCCTAATCATATAACACTGTTCAAACGTTTAATTCCTGGTGGTTGCACTGGTTTCATCTAACCACCTGATGTTTACTTCTTCCGTCCATATAAATCATTTATCAGGTTCATTACTGACACAGTTATCGCTTCCTCGGAAATTAATATCTGGCATCGGGATAACATTTTACGAATGCAGTCCTTCACTCTTCCAATTCAGTGCCTCACGATTTCGCAACATGATCAGGTTTGCGTTTTACAAAAGCGGCTACTTGGATGAGGAGCCCGAGCCCTGGATTATTGTTTTGATTCTAATATACGTGACGAGTGTTACAAGACCTCATGTGAGAACATCTCTTTTGTCAAGTGTGCTCATTGTGAGCAAAGTATCTGCTTATCACACGCCTTCATTGACGACTTACATATTGATTGTATCAATGTGTAGTACTTCGTAGTGCCCCTTTCCTTCACATGAAACGCATTTCAATTCAAAACCATGTCCTTCTGACTTTTGTTCTGCCTTTCGTTGTGACTTGTTTCAATACAATTCGCTTTCTCTTTGAACTTGGACCCGCCATAACCTTTATATTTCTGGAGCTCTGCAGCTAGGATTTCACAGGTGTACTATACTCGTCACTAGCTTCAATTGAAGGTATCACTTGATGAGCAACTCGAGTCCTCACTTCGGGTACTTTACTTGTTAGTGAAGGTGAGGCACCTGCCTCGGGGGCCAAAGATCATAGCTTGGCTTGATCTATGGGGGGGGGGGGGGAACTATATATAATAGAAAAATCTCCGAATTTGCTAAGCGTCGAAATAAAAATTTGTCAGATTGAATAAAACTTTCCTTTTTTTAATGCAAATCACAGGGAATTGGAATTGTTATAATTATTTGCCTCAATTTCTGCTACAGAGAGAAAATATACGTAACCGCGTCCGAAACTGTTGAAAAAATTGGCAAATTTGAACGGACATGAACTAGTGATTATGCGTTTCAGAATTCCAAACGAAATAGTTTAGCGTCTATTGGACATTTTACTACAAGATGGTTTTCGAGCTTATTTTCTAAATTTGAATTTTGGGATTTTGTCCCAGTTTTTTTTTCGATATTGTCCAACTTTTGAGCAGTGGGGGTCCCTCTACACTTGGGGCCGCTCGCCCTCCCCTTCTGCCTTTGGGCCGCTACTGAGTCTTGTGATCCTATTAGATTAACAAGAGGTGTCAACGAAATAAGTGTGATCGTTCCCAAAATAAGTCCTAACCAGTTGGAAATCTTAGGAGTGGAAGGTGTCTAATCCAAGTTTAGAGGAGTCTGACTGGAAAATACATATATGTATACTTCTTGGGCCCTTTCGTCGTAGTCTCTCTTTCTTTTTTTTTCTTTATACATATTCAATCCAAAAGCACTACTGGATAAGGCTTCTCCCGAAGACAGGAGTTGGTCTACTCCCCCCACGCTGACCAGACGTATTGGGAGAGGAGTGCCAAAGCTTTCAACTCTCACTGTCTTTTATTCATAGCAGCTCTCCAATTGCATCACGATGCTGGGTGGGCACTGTTCCAGATTCTCTCGCGTTGGAAAAAATCCCTTAGCAGAGCCGGGAATAGAACCCGGGTCCACACGATCAGCAGTCAGTGGCGGTAACCACTAGACCAGTGGGGTGGTCATATTTATATATATAGTTAATCAGTTAACAGTGTTCATGTTGATTTTACATTTTCTTTTTTTCAATCTACAGCTGTAATATATACAGAGTGTTGCAAAATAACACCTACAGAACCACCTCATGACATTCCTGAAATGAAAATAAGAACAACAGTACAGACCATCGAGGAGTGTATAAATGCTTCGTTTCAGTGTTAAGGCTGTGGAACATGCGGGAATATGAACTCTAGCCCTTGATATTTCCAATATTATTAACAGTAAAACTGAAGTAGTATGGTACACTAAAAAAAAACTTCAAACCTGCTTTTCCTTCCAAAAAAAAAACGAAAAAAAATCCAAAATAGTGCAATGAATGCGCAAGGCTATTTACACCATCGAGCTTGCTGATCAGTGCAATTCTTACTCCTCCTTGTTACGCAACCACGCTTTTTTTTTCTTTTTTTTTAGAAATCGTTCGGTATGTGAAATCTACTTGAAATATCGACTTCCTGATGTAATATGGGAATCCCCAATTCCTTTTGGGGAATCTCTTGCGCGCCAATGGTGGCATTTTCAAATGTGCATTTTTGGATAGTGCAGATTTGAAGTCTTTGACGTTACCATGCATCAGCATCAGCTCTAAATTTTAATACACTTTGTATTCATTGTGCGATCTGCTCGTTTCTACTCGTCCGAAAAGATTTAATAAATTTTGTCAACAGTTTCCATATTACAATTTAAGTGAACTTGGCCTGGAGACTACTTTGCAATAAGGTTCCGTTTCCCGTTCTGTTATTGGCTTTTGGGTCGTTCCAGATTATGCATTTTCCTTTCATATTGCAGATATATATATACCGTCATAACTAGAAGGAAGTAATAAAGAAGAAAAAAAACGTCCGGAATACAAAACACATATTTTTTTCTAGAGAAAAAAAAAGAGAAAGAAATACACTCCTCACTCAAATCAGAACCGTCATCTTCATTCGCTTTTTTTTTCTGTTTTCAGTTTTAAAACATTTTATTTCAGCAACTCTTCATGCAAGATTTGTAGTGGGGTCAAGGCCGAGCATTATCCTGAATTCGGAATGAAGTTGGGAACGTTCCATGTATTGCCAATAAGCACTAAAACAGCGAAAGAGGCTGGAGAGGGGGAAGGTGTCTGGGAAATATATCACAAGAGTAGGGAAGAAAAAAAAAATTGGAACTCACTCATGACTACAAATCACGTCCACATATTTTCGCATTTCGCTGCGTCTGTCATTGCAACCGGAGTTGAAAGAAGGAGAGGCAGGGTACAATACAAGAGAAGAGAGAATAGTGGAATATAAAGCATTGGGAACAAAATGGTACGCGTGTAGTTCAGAATATATCAGAACCAAGGATTAGAATTACTGTAAAATATGGAAAATTAATGTAATACGTACCGATGTTCTTTTTTTTTTTTCACTTTCTTGGTATAATAATTTGTTTCGCAAAGAATAATATATACAGCGTGTTTTAAAATTACACCGGCAAACTTAGAGGGATTATAGTTTTAAAAAAGTCCTAGTGATCGTGGTTGAAATTCGGCTGTGTTTTGAAGCTACAGGTTTCCGAAAGCGTGGGGAAATGACCTTTAGAGCTTCATATTTCAAACAACAGTAGAGTTGATGCGGCATGATACGGCCAATGACTTTAAACCTGTTCTATTCAAAAATACATATTCCAAAACTATGTAATGGGTGCGTAAGAGTATCCTCAAAGCAAGTACTGGAAGTGATCCACGGAATTTTTCTTAAGTAGAGGTAGGTCGAAATAAACATGAGTTCAACAACTGTCCGTATGAGCAGTATTCGAAATGGGATGGTATTCGCCGCGGCTCTGGTTTTCTAGGACTAAAATAAACCGGCTCTGGATTTCTCGGATTAAAAGCATATCGGCTCTGGAAAATAGCATGCCGTCAGGAAAATACATGGTATATATTACAATGAGTTCGTAATTTCAAGATATCTTTTTTTTTTTCAGTTCTATTTGATGGTTCCGAGAGTGCTTTTGACCTATTCTAAGTAGGACCTACTTTCTGTTCTAAAAACATTGAGTTCCGTTTCGATATTGTCATGTTGATGCTTTGGTGGTTGACGGGATTTCTTATGATGTAAAGTTAATTAGCTTGTGTTGAGAAAGATTTCCGACATAATTAAACATGCTATTAAGAACAAAAGACGAAATAAAATTGCTATGGTACGGACGGGCAACATGATTTTATAACCCAATTGCGTGAATTTGTGTGAAATGTTCAAAATGCTTATTGTATTTATCATGTATATAACAAAAAAAGTCTAATCTGACTTCAGCAAGGTGACCATTCCTTTCCCCGGCTGTTGTGGTCCCCGAGTTCTAGAAAATATATAATAATAATAATGACTGAACCAAGGGTTAGAGTATATATATATATATATATATATATATATAGGATCAGCAGTTGAAGGGAGTACGGAGTGAAGTATAGATGGGAATAGTATAGAACTATAGTCGTGCCATCTTACAAACGAGATGCGTACTAATACCTGCTCGAATTTTGGCCGTTGTTACTTGAACAAGAACACAATGTGGCTAGCTGGTGACAAAGAACTTCGGCGAACTTCGTTCCTATTCGGAAAGCACGCGTCCACTCCCGCACGAAGCTTCACACCACACCAGTAGCGCCAAAAGTAGGAGTATGGTAGATCGCTGCCCTTTGGGGTTGTGGTTCCTTGAAGGTATTGGAGCGACATTTAGATTATTTTTATTTACTATATATTGTACAGTACAATTCACTAATAAACATCACTAATGTCAAAACATTATAGGCCCTTATGCTGCTTCCTGGTGTCTAAATATTGACAGAGATGAAAGAACAATTTCTTTTCTTCATTTTCCCAAGAGCATAGCCCGGCTCTAAATCCATTATGAACGGTTGTTGACTGGGTAGATTGCTGCCAACTTTTGAGAGTAGTAAGCAGAAAGTGTGCAGTCCGGCCACTAGGTGCCACTACCATGCAATTATCGCTCTTAGTTCAAACTGTTACCGCTTATGCGACCTGATAATCCTATACACTCTCTAATCCTCAGCCTCAATCCCCAATAAATATTTTACCACTAAAATGCAGTTTATCAGAGAAAAACACGTAGCTAATAAGTACTGACCGGCGAATTTCAAAGACAATAACATTCCGCACATAACCTAAATATTGTTTATTGTGTCTATTGACTGCACTTACAATAGACCTCAACTGACGGACTGACGGTCACTCAATACAAAACCCATTCCTTTTTCCCTTACCTTTACCACTCACCCAAAATGAGTAGGAAGTCTCCTAAAGAAGAGCCCAGCAGCTCCAGAGCCAAGGGTACTTCAAAGAGAGGAAGCAAATCAACTACTCCTGTACAAACCAACACTACCTCCAAGAAAGAAACCAAGAAAAGACTACAATCAAAGGAACAACCTTCAAAAAACACGCTTCAACCGAAAAGATTGTTTCCAGTGGATGATAAAGAAGACAACAGGGAGCTGAAACCTGTCTGCGAAGATGAGATTTCTTCATATGAAACCAGTGGAGGGTCGGGGAATTCTTCCTTGTCTGTAGAAGAAGAAGTTCCCTTTCCAAATCCATCTACCTCATGCCAACATTTTGCATCAAATCTAGCTAACAATGAAACTCCAGTCTCAAACTCAAATAATTCATTGCAAAAGATGTCACCAGGCACAAATTATAAGTCAACAAAAAAATAGGTAGTCCTAAAATTCCTTCTGTAGAGCAGACTATCAGTCAGGAACAAATTAAAGAAAGTAATGGTAAGGTTTCTATGATAGGGGACTCAAAAGATAGGAATAGTACTAATACAAATCAACAAAACAAAGCCCTAGATCCAAACATTGAACAAGTAAACAACAGAAAGTACGTTGTAGTCATTAATAATTTGCAAACCGACCTTACTCATCCAATCACTTACACACAAACACAAAGTAATAATAATAATAGTCGTCTTCCAAACATAGACCTGTTGGGTTACCCAACACAAAGATTCAATGGAATAGACTATATTTCAAGGATAAAAATAGTAAAGAGCGGTTTGTAAATACCTTTAGAGAAAGAGATTTTGGTCCAAAAGCTAAATTCAGTATTTTTTATATTTTCTCGTGGGAATGAAGAGTTTATTAAAAAGCAAGAAACAAATAACAATAAATTGCATTTAAATCAGGACGAAAACATAGTAGATGTTGATGGTGAATCATAATGATAAGCAATCAGACACCACTGCCTCCATCAAAACCCTTAAACTTCTATTCATCAATATTAACGCTATACGTAAAAATAAAAAAACTACAAGAAACACTACAACTTGCTAAAGATGAGGAAGTCCATGTAATTATAATAAATGAAACAAAACTAAAATCTTCTATCAACTTAAATGCTCCTGGCTATAAAGTATATCGAAAGGACAGAAAAGAAGCTTCAGGGGGAACGGCCATTTTGGTACAAGACTATAAATTCTCAAGATATTGATTTGGCAGATGGATTGCGGGATATTGATTCTTCTCCATTACTCATCTTAATAACAAATAAAACTGCAACCTTATTCATTGCAACTTTGTATTCCCACCCAAGAGGAGATATAAAACTCAGTTTCCCTCTTTTTAAAAATCTTGAACAATTAAGAAATTTAATAGTTGTGGCTGACATTACCAGCCAATACAGTATGCTTGGGGATAGAGTCTCTGATGACAATGGCAAGACCCTTTTCAATTTCCTTCTCAATTCTCATTTATTCCATCTTCAGGTTGGACCAACTCTCACTGTCAATGCAATAGAAACTGCTTCAAACAAAATATTACTTTCACCAACTCTCAAATTTCAAAGTTAACAAAAGTCTTTCATCCGACCACAGTGAAATTTACTTAACCTTTAATATTCAGATTGACAGAAAAAAAAAATCTCACATCTACTTACGAAAACTACACACAAAAAAAAGCAGATTGCGGAAAATATGAAACAATAATTAATACCTTCATCAACCAGCAACTTTTCTCCTTTGAAACACCTGCAGATATAGAGACATCAAACCAAATTATAGTTAATTTGTTGAAACAGGCTGCCAACGAATCAGTACCCACGAGCAAGTACATTCCTAATACCGAACAACATTCAATTAACATTATTATCTTAATAAGACTTAAAATAGCTCTTACAAGACGTTACTACAGACAACGAAACCATCTTCTAAAAACTCACATAAATAAACTTCACAAAGATATCAAAACTGAAAATGGCAAGTTCAGTGAACTAGAACTTAAAAAAATTATTTCCAATGTTTCTGAATCATATAGACTCAACCCACAATCTTTCTGGAAGATGATTAATAGAAGAAGAAATAGAAAATCAATGCACAAATCATTCCCACATAAAATAGACAATATGGAAATCACCTCAAAAGTCATCTTGCTCGACATTTTTCATCAAAGATATAACAACAAGTATTGTGAGCATGTTTTCAGTAATGTTAATAAGATTCAAACAGAAGTCATCCAAACTTCAATTTAATTAGACGAATTATTTCACATAATGAGGATGTCACCTTGTTCGACAGAAATGATGTCCATCTGGGTAACTTAGATATCTTACTGCAAAACATTACTCCTGACGAAATTCTATATGCTCTGAAGAAGAAGAAAATTACTGGACCAGGACCTGATGATATACCGTACTTCTATCAAAATCTCCTAAATCCTTACTCTCTATTCTGACCGCACTTTACAATTCAACGCTCAAAACTGGATTTGTTCGCATACATTGGAAAGAAGTATTCACCATACTAATTCCAAAAGCAAACTAAAAGAAAGCTCTTCAAACTCAGATAGTTATCGCCCTATAACTTTGACAAAAACAATTCCAAAAATCTGCGAAACAATCTTAGTCCAAAAACTATCTAAATATTTAGAAGAAAGTGACCAACTTTCTCCAAATCAGGCAGGATTCAGAAGTGGAATTTCTACCATTGATTAATTGCTTAGAATTACTACAGACATACAATGTGCATTAAACAGAAGATATAGATAAAATTGGCGCTGTATTCATGGATCTAACCAGTGCTTTCGATATCGTCTGACACGATGACCTTCTATTCAAATTACATAAACTACAATTACCCACCACATATATTAGATAGATAGCCAACTTTTTGAAAGACAGGACTAGGGATGTCAACGAGCCGAGCCGAAGTGAGCTCGGCTCAATATGAGTGAGCCACGGCTCGGCTCGCTGTGAATCGCGGCTCGGTTCGGCTCGGCTCCCTGTGAGCCGCGGCTCGGTTCGGCTCAGCTCAGTGCGAGCCGCGGCTCAGGATGGCTCGAGCCGATCGAGCCATGAGCCGAGCCGAGCGAGCCGTTGACATCCCTAGACAGGACCACCCAAATCAAGATAAATACAGACCTCAGTAAGGTCATTCACATTAAAAGAGGAGTACCACAAGGAGCAGCTATGGGTCCCATCCTTTACTTAATATATGTAAATGACACTCCACTTCCGATTCATAACTTCACAAAATTAGGTTTATTCGCAGACGATACTGCATACTGGTCCACTGGCAAATCCTCTAAAGATGTAAATCAGCAATTTAGAAACAATCACTGAAGAATTTGTCCAATGGTGCAATAAATGACTACCAGCTTTAAATGAGAACAACTCTTTTGTTCATCAGGACACAATACTGTTCGTGACAAAAATAAATACTTGTCCATAAATAATATTAGGATTTATCCTGCCAAATTCACTAAATATCTGCGAGTTATTTTCGACGAAAGGATAATGTTTCAAAAAACACATTTTCAACTTACGCAAGAAAGGTTTGTAAGCACATTCTTCATTAAGATCAATCTTCTGGGAGGACAATCTTCCGGTAAATATAAAAATGTATCTATACAAATCGATAATCAGAGCTATTATTTCATATGAACACTAACTATATAATTGCGAAGCAAATACCGAACCTTTCCTGAAAATTGAAAGACATTCCATTAGATTTGCTTTCAGGCTTTGGAACGATAACATTGAGATTCTGTACAGGACTTCACTCGATGATATTCGAAAAGAACAGAAAAAGAAATATTTCTCTAAAGCACAACATAACAAAAGTCTAACTCATCACTTAGACGTAAACAAGTTTAGCTTTCCAAGATTTCATCCAATCACATGCCAAGAATTTCTCCATTCAATAGATACTTAACCTACATGAAAAACAAAAACAGTAAAAGTACACATAAAATTTAGAATGAAACTGACTTGAGTGCCTCTCTGTTGATGCAGGACGAGCGGTTGGAATACACAACAATGAATCTTACTGATCAGCTCTTATCCCAAACTATACCTCCAATTCCTACCTACCTTCTTACCCTTTACTGTGAAAGCCATTGACAAAAACAGACAATTTTACTCAGGACGAAATTAGCTAGGGTTAGTTAGAAGTCCATCCCCTCGTTTATTGTTAAGCTAGGGAAAATTTACATTATTCGCTTCCCGGGCAACAATGGTTCTATGGAGAGAGTATTTTCTCTTATGAACTACGTATAGCCAGAGGAAAAGTTGCAAGTAAAAATTGAGTACATGTAGGCAATGTTAGCCGTAGAAATAAACTTTAGCATGTGTGTAAAACTTTTAGTGAACAACTTAACTTTAGAGAACCCTAAATTACTAAAAAAGATCCATCCCACATCATTTGAGATGGTCTAAGATAAATTGAAGATCATTTGAGTAGCAAAGGTACAGTGAACAACCGATTATTCGGGTTAATAAAGGGGGGTAAATATGCAAGAAAAATTGAAAAACCCAAATAATACAAATCTGACCAATTTATTGGCACCATAGAGAACAAGACATAACAGTCTACACCTTCGATAAAGATAAAATTGATGATATGGGATAACAACATTATGGTTTACTAATCCCTTCCATCTAAACCTTCGAAAAATACTGTCTAATATGTATGTGTTTTCGAGGGAACTTTAAACGTTTTCTCTCGACACTACGTCTTTTTCTCGCCACCAAAATGTTATGAGAAAGGTTAAGATAAAGGACAGGAAGAAGAAGGGGATCGATGAAGTAATGTTTGAAGATTTTGGTCAAAGAAAAAAAGAAATGTTCGGCACCCAAATTTTCCTGCAACCACGTCTAAGAAGCTTTTTTATAAAAATCTCAAAAGCTATAATTTTTGAATTGAATATGCACAATGGGCACTTAAAATCGGGAGGTTAGTGTATTTAAAAATTACTTTCTACTTGTCAAACTCGTCGCTGTTTTCACGAAGTGACGAATGTTCGAATATATTTATTTTTAAACATTCGTCACTTCGTCAAAACCGCGACGAACTATGCTTTAGTACTTTTGTATCAGATAGAGCACACAGGAGTAAATTGGATACATATATATTTCACTGTTACAAAATTGTCACTTTTGGTTTTAGCATAAGTAATTATTTCACTGAATTTCGGTAAATGTATAAAATGCAATGGTGAAGCAAAAACAGAGCATTTTTCGGAAGAATAAAGGGAAAAGAAGCAATATTGTTGTAACAGAAACTGAGAAAACTTTATTTAGACTGGAATCGAACCAGGGACCTTCAGGACAGAGATCCGATGCTCTAATCAGTCAGGCAACACTTTAGGAGCGCTATTTATACATAGTTGAGCGAATGGCTAAGAATTTTGTGGCGTCACTTCTCCTAAGGCTAAGACCCGAATAGGGGAGGGGTAAGACGTTGGCCAGGGTCTATGTTGAAGGTTCCATCCTGACATTTGCCTGTTATGACAGGAAAAACCTCAGTCAGGATGGTCGGCCGCTAGGATCTACCCCACGACCCCCCGAGTGCTACGCCAACGCTCTACCATTGTGCTACGGAGCCTCAGTCCATATTTTACTATTATTGTTAGAAATGTTTCGGCGTCGTAGTTTTCTTATTCTGAGGAGTAACACCCCCCGCTTCCTGGTAATCCTTAAAAGAATGAATGTTCAAACACAATAGTGTATAAGCAAAGAATTAAGTCTCCGCTTCACCCTCCGGGTCACCGAGTCAATCGAATGACCCGATTGACCCGCTGACCCGTTTCAGCTCTGGGTATGGTAGGGGAGAGGCTGTTGAAAGATAGTTGGTCAGGGCTTAATTTGTAGGTACCACCCCGGCATTTGCCTGGTGTGACTAAGGAAAATTCCTGGAAAACCTCAGCCAGGATAGGCGGCCGCTGAGAGCGTTCCCAGAAGTTTCCGATTGCTAAAAGAATGCTCTAGCAACTGGTCTATGACCACTCGGCACTGTACCTCAGAGTTTCCACGTTTCAATTCCAAAGGAAATGTTGAAGTTAGAAATAGTTTTCTCCGCTTTTGCCTAGTTTCTTCACAGGTAAGTTTATAAATAATGAGATAACAACTTTAATCCAAGTCGGGACAACTTCCAACTCCCGAAAGTAATATCAAAGTGAAAGTGTTGTTGATTTCCTAGAAAAAAAAACAGAAGGACCCGTTTCTCATACCACTCACACTTGAATCCATGTGATAATAAATAAAAAATTCTCTTAAGACACCATAAGATCATCGATTATTTACAGCTTTGGAAAGAAAATTTAGTTCTCAGTTGTGAAGAGCGAAAGAGTCGATTCAGCAATACCGAAACTATAAGAAATCATTCTGACAAAACTGCAAATAATTCCAGAAATTTATTGAACGAATAGTGATGAAAAAAAAACACCCAAATTGCAACGAGAAAACTCCTTAAATCCTAATAAAACGTCATTCTCTGAACAATTCCTCTCGTAGTTTCCTTCTCAATGACTTTTCTCTATAAACGGAAAAAGTTTGTATTCAGTAGCGCTGTGCGAAGGTAGCGTGTAACTTATCTTCATAGCAATTATCACATATCATCACATAATGTTCCGTTGGTAAATGAGAGTGTTGTTCGTGTTTTCATGCAACATTGTAGGTAAAAAAAAAAGAAAGAAAAGTTGATATCAATAATAGAAAAACATGGAAGAAAAGAAATGTTATTCTGCAGATTACGCCATCTGACTGTGTAGGGTATTGTGGGGGTGAACTGCGAAAGATGGATCTGATGTTCCACATCAACAGGTTTCCTCTTGGTGTTGTAATTCCTCTCTCAGAGACAGAAGCCATTTCTTATTGGCTGGCAGAAACGGCTGGTACAGGAAAAAGAAATACGCACACATAACAGAGAAATATTTCTACGCTTTACTTTCTTTTACTTTTCTTTTCTTTTGTTGTCGTTTGTAGTGTTGCCAAAACATGTAAGAAATTACTAGATGTTTATCTTCACACTATATGATTAATTGGACTCGGATTTCTGGTACATGAATGCTTCAGAAATATACAAATGCCCTAAATATACCGAAATATAATATAAAAAAATGATAAACGTAAAAATATTGCCAAAAGTTAGAAAATATGGCTTTTGGTATCACAGAATTCGATGCACGTTACAGCTGAGTTTCTGAGACTAAAACAAGTGAAAATAATTTTGTCGAATTGTGCTTCATTTTCGAGATACAAAGGTTCCAATTTCGAACCCAAAATCGGTTTAGGGGAGAAATTTGAAAATAATGACAGTGAAAGGTGACTGGTAACACTAACACTTAAAATGAATTAATTACGCCTTTCTCGCACCTAAAATATTTGACCACTTCTGTGTTATAGTAGATTAACAAGCGGTTCCCGTAACCTAGAATTTAAGAAAAAAAGGCTGTGGAGGGTGTGACTAGAACCCCGGGTCTCCTTGGTCATACCTTAACCAATTAAGTTGCTAATAATCACACAAAGTTCGTTACATATCTCGCTAAATACGATAATATTTGATATAGCTTATAAGACATTCCACTTATGAGCCTTTCATTCAGAGCTATACGTCGAGAAATAACAAAATAAAGGTTAGAATTGTTGGGTTATTTAAGTTACCAATCAATAGCTTGTGTTATGTCAGAATTACAATGTAGTGGCTTCTTTAAGTGAATTTTGTGTATGTAAATAATATTGGCATGTTGTGTGTCCTGATCTTAATCTGGTAAACAGCACTATTATTTTTCTTTCCATTTTGCATCTTGCTGTACCAGAGTTTGCCAGAACTGAAATTTTGGAAGAGCCTTTGCAAAATATGCTTATTTGCATCATGATTTCGAATACCCATCATCCACTGTTTTCAATTTTTTTTTTTTTTCGGCACTGAAACAAATCTATACACGATAGAGATACATTTGTTAATGAAATGACTGTTCGTAATTTACTTGCATATCTGCAACAATGTTATTATTAACAATACGATTTCGTTGTCTCTTATCCACTTTATCTGTGCTTTTTTCTTGTTGGTCTTTTCTAGATTCTTGACTGTATATATGGTAGCATATTGATTGTAAAGAAGGGACGCTCCTCATACATCACAATCTTAAGCGTTTAATTCTTTTATTACTCTGTAAATTGATTGAATTATTAGGAACATCCTAAACGAGTTGGTGAGCTTCTAATAATGCAATGTACAGCTCTTGGTAAAGTGTTATCCGAACCATTCCATTCAATGGACTGCGTCTGGAATTGAACACATGATTACGTGCACAAAGAGCAAACGCGCTAACCTACCAACCAATCCGAGATGAATTACTTACCGCCTGTGTATCGGAAAGAGTACGGTAACATGAAACCTTGTTATAGAGTTAGATTCTGTTTAAATGTTAAGCTACGCTGCATATTTATGCAGGGAATGTAGAAACTGTTTTAGGAAGACTTGCGAATGAACAACACTCTCTTGCAACGCCCCTGGTCTCTTCGGGCGGACGGCCAATCATTGTCTGTCCATAGTCTAGCAATATGGTTTAGCTATCACAGTGGTGTAGTGAGGAAGGAATTCAACATGAACTGCACCCAGATCGTCCAAAAATGCAGTTACCTTCTTGACCGGTGGTGCTGTCCTGAACTTATGGTGGTGGCGAGGACGATGGATGTCATGCTAGACCGTTTGAATTCAGGTGTCTACAGGTTAACATGTCTTCATCACTTGTAATGATATGATAGAGTAAGAAAGTGTCATCCTTCTTGCTCGTATCGTCGAATATGTGTTAGTGACAGGCTCATTATTTTGTGTTTATCTGCCTGTTTCTTCGGTACCCATCGCGCATAAACTTTTCTGTGCCCTAGGTGCTCCTGCACAGTATTGAATACAGAAGGAATGATGAAGGTATTCCCTGTGCGATGTCCATACGCAGTGAATGGAGCATTGCGAATGTAGTGGTGGTGCTCCACATATTCTGGAAGTACGGTACAAAATGAGTTGAGGCGCTCAGACCCACACTCGACCGCCTTTACTTCAGAAGGTACCCAGGAATACCAAGAAAACTCTAGTTTTGAATTTGATAGCAGGCTGAGTGCACATCAGAGCACAAGACAGACAAAATATTGAGTTCCTCAGGAATGTCTCTGATTCTTACATTCTTGTTTTTCTGCATTGATGTTTCAACTAGACACATGTTTTCGTCTATGGTTAATACTTAATGAGGAATAGGTGTAAATCATTCTAATTTGTCCTCCCATTTGCGAACGCATTACACCTTATCCACACTTATTTCTGGTACACTACACCTGTCCATGTCCAGGAAACCGGGACTGTCGCCCCAAAAGGCTTCTGCCACTAACTGGGAGGAGACCCCTTAATTCCTCTTGCTAAGGATTAAGGGAACCGACCGGGGTAGACGCCTAATGTCCAATCCATACGTTCACGTCGTGGGGCCTGTTAGTACCCAAGCATCTGCTTGGCGAACGAACGTGGATGCGCTGCTCACCAACCCGCATTAGCTGACAGCGTGGTGAGTCAAATGTCAGCACCCCTCCTTTCTTTACACATGATGGTACAAGTAAGGAAACACCCTCGGAGGACCTTATTGCCCGGAGGACCGAATGCAGCTGGCAACGGCAGCGGTCAGTCCTGCAGGAAGTCAGAGGGTCAAAATGCCCGGGTTTGGACTGTAGACTGCCAGGATAACGACACGGCAACTCGAACGGACCTATAAGCAGCGACCCTCAACTATAAGTCACTTGCAGGAGAGGACAAATTAGAAGAACTGCAGAATGAACTTAAGAGGATTAAATGGGACATCATAGGACTATCAGAAGTGTGGAGGAAGAATGAAGAACAGTTGGAACTACCGTCAGGGCACACGCTCTACTTTAAAGGAACAGAAAATGGAAAACCGACAGGCGTTGGCTTTATAACTAATAAGGACCTGAAGTCACAGATCACAGAAATTGAAGGAATTTCAGATCCTTCCTGAATTGCACGGGTAGTAATAAAGATAAACAAGAGATACAGTATGGAAATTATACAAGTGTATGCTCCAACAACCTCACACCCGGAGGAGGAAGTCGAAGACCTATACGAGGAGATACAGAAGATTTTGGATAGCAGCAAATCGCATTACAAAATTGTAATGACAGACTTCAATGCGAAAGTAGGAACCAAGCAGAGCAGTGACACGAAAGTGGGAAACTTTGGATTTGGCAAAAGAAACAAGAGAGGAGAGAAGTTAGTGGAATTCTCAAAAGCCAACAAACTGTTCATTTCCAATACATTTTCCAAGAAACCGCCCCAGAGGAAGTGGACATGGAAAGGCACAAATGGGACCAAAAACGAAATAGACTACATTCTATCGAATAACAGGCAAATTCTGCAAGACGTATTTGTTCTGAACAGTTTCAAAGTCTCGAGTTATCATAGGATAGTCAGATGTAAGCTGAAACTAAATACTAGGCTTGAGAGAAAGAAGCTTATCAGAGGAAAACCGCCAGTTTTAGATCTGGAAAATCTTGGAAAACGCAGACAAACATTCGAGATAGAACTAAGCAACAGATTCAGTGCCTTGGAAGAGTTAGAGGTTGAAGAAGACGTCGATAGCAGAAACAAAATATTGACTGAAATAATAAGAGAAACAGCCAAGGAAATAGCAGGCACCAGAAAGAAAAAAGAGAGCAAAATCTCAGAAGAAACTAAACTCTTGATGAAGAAAAGAAGGGAAATGAAAGAAGAGGAAAATTGCATAAAGGGGATTGAGTACGTAGAACTAAATAAAACCGTAAGGAAGAAAATAAGAGAGGATGTACGAAGAAATAACGAAAATCTTGTTAGAAATACAATCGAAGAAAACAAGAGCCTGAAGAAATCCAAACAGCAGCTCATGGTAGGGAAAAAGCAAATACTTGCAGTTAAGAGACCAAACGGGACCGTAACACGAAATAAGGATGAAATTATAAACATATTTCAAAATTTCTACACAGAATTGTACTACTCCGAGGAAGAACTAGGAAAAGCAGACCCAGAAGAAATTGATGTAGAAGTCCCGGACGTAATGAAAGAAGAAGTAGATAAAGTACTTCGAGGGATGAAGAACGGAAAATCGCCAGGAGAAGATGGACTCACAGCAGAGATGTTTAAATGGGGAGGTGAAAAAATGAAAGAGAAACTTACTAAACTGTTCTCGATGTGCCTGAGGAAGAGAGAAATACCCTCAAGTTGGAACAATGCCGTTATCATTTTGTTATACAAGAAAGGGGACAAAGAACGCGTCGAAAACTACAGACCAATTAGTTTACTGTCAGTCCTATACAAAATGTTCACCAAAGTTATTTTTAATCGTATTGAACGAGACTTAGATTTTAAGCAGGGAAAGGAACAAGCCGGATTCCGTCGTGGATTTAGCACAATGGACCACATACAAACATTGAATGAAGTTATGGAAAGGACTAATGAATATGAACTTCCACTATGTTTGGGATTCATAGATTTTGAAAAAGCTTTCGATTTGGTCTCCTTGTCAGCAGTACTTAAATCACTTGCACATCAAGGTATCGAAAGTGCATACATCAAGTTACTGCGAAACATTTACTCGACTGCCACTTCTGTCGTTAGGCTGCATCAAGACAGTGAAAAATTTAAAGTTGGAAAAGGGGTAAGGCAAGGAGATTCAAATAAGAAGGCAAGACAGAACATCGAGGGTTTTCTGTAATATTTACAAACCGTCCTGTTTGTCAAGCCCATAAAATTATTGTTTGCTAGGTTCGTCTTGGATTTAAGTATTTTCGTGCTTTTTTTCTAATATAATAATATGTTTATGTTAAATTTTCCATTGCACATGTCTTTCAATATTTATATCAATAAATTTTGTGAAATAAAATGCATAAGTTTTGATGTATTTCATCTTCTTTCTTTGGGGTGAAAGTGCACCCAATGTTACTCACAGTGTTATAAAAACTTGAACTTGAACATCGACATCGACCTCCATTAATACGATACTGGACTGACTGCAACCATTGAAAATTTCATGAATATATCATGAAACCAGTGAGCGGAGAGGAAACTTAATTTCGTTTGTCCACTTCCAGTCTAAAGCAATATAGACAAAATTTTCGATTCTAACTCAGTTTTTTATGCTTGATATCGCTGCGTGCCCCCCTTTTTTATTTATGTCTTAATTCTTGCAAAAAACGTAAATATTGTTTCCAGTATTTTCTATTGTATGCAGAGCACGGTATACTCTTACATGAATAACTAAAGAATTAAGACTTAAATCAAAAAACGGGCAACACAGCGATATCAATTATATAAAACTGAGTTAGAGCTAAAAATTTAATCCACATTGGATTAGACTGGAAGTGGACAAACGAGTTTAAATATTTGCCCTGGCATCTATCTTTCAACACTAAGTAGTCACTCCAGTATCGTTTAGGTAGAGATCGGAGGATCGGAATGAGTATCAACCTAATTATAATTGCTTGTTCGAAAAGTTTAACTTCAAATTATTATCACTACAGTTAGTCACTTACAAATGCTGTAATTAGCATACATGAAATATTTGTCCAAATTTACAACACATTGTAAATTTATAGACCTAAATAACAAACAATATCTTAATTTCCTTTCATTGAATTATTGCCACAAAACACTTCAGGAAAATTATAGTTCCCTCTCTAGTTTGTACAGACTTCTGCGCGATCTCTTCTGAGTGAAAGGAACACATTTGTTTTATATTATTTACCGTTGCTACCCCACACCCACAGACGTGATTTTAACTTTTAACCCAGGAAACAAAGGTGAAAAAAGTGCAAATATCGGCAATAATTAGGAGAAAGCTGAATTTTGGCCAGTTGTCACATCATTACAAGAGGTTCATTTCCCCAAAAGTCCTCCCCCCTGTGCTTCCCCCAATCCCCCCCCCCGAAATACAAATTTACAGACTTTCAGAAATTGTAGTATATCTCTGTAATTAATAGACATAGCGATATGTTTCTTTTTTTTTTTTTTTTGTTATAATTCCTAGATGACAGACTACAAAAATGGTTATCATGCGTGTTGCTCTATTGCTAGTAGTTTTGCCGTAATTTAGATCCAAAGCGCAAAATAAGGATATTTTGCTTCCTTCTATATTTACACTTTTTACGGTGTAGCTTGTTTTAAACTCACAATATCAAAAACCTGTTCGAAATAAAAGTTGTTGCCTGTTTCATAAGCTTTAAAATGATGTATATATCAATATGGTTGAGCCATTACTGTCTTAGCTATTGAGGTAACAATGGCGCGCTACAGCGCGCGAACAATGCTTTTCCATCTGTGTATGCCCTATCCACATTAGGCAGTTGTGAGCTGTCGACGATTATAACAATCTGTCTTTGCTGTGCAGCTGTAAGTAAAATAGGTGATGACTTGGTAGTGTTTTTGACGGCCTTTGTTATGTGATATATTACGTACCCAGATAACATGCCAGCTTGCAACAAGGTTGTCAGTTACTTACTTCGAGCTTGTTAAGCTTGATATTGTGTTGAGTTTAATAAACAAGCATGAAATAAACTTGTTGGAAAATTAAGTTCCTTGGTAGTTATAACTAAGTTAATTCAAGCTTGTTGGAACCAGCAACTATGCGAGGAATCTTGTCAAACTTTAAATTTATATGATTTTTTCGTTGCACTTTCACCGTGGTCTCAGTGCACTGAAGTTTCATCACGTGCCAGGCCTATTTCGACGTTGTCTGATCTTCACCAATTACTAGAGGTGCCTGCGATCTGATGGACTAAGTATAAACAGTGCTTCGAATTCGAACTCGGGCGTGTGATTCCGTGGTCTAGTGACTACAGCATCGGATTGGTGTGCCAATGGCCCTCGGTTCGATTCCTATCCAGAACAACTTTTTTTTTATTTTTGTAAGAAGTACAATTTATTTTCCTTTCTTGTCCTGGTAAGCATACCTCAACCTTGATTTCTGTAAACTAGAGTGCTTGATGCAACATTGTTTAAACCTTTTGGCTTAAATTGCTAAACGTGCATCAAGTCATCATTCCATTTGTCAAAGTAAGCTTGATTAACTTTTGAGTCAGGTCGAAATTGTTATGTGGGTAGTGAAATAAAAGGGTACTATGTGGGTACTATGAATTTTAAGCTATTTCTTTGTTCATGAAAGGCAAATAAAACCTCAGAGAATCTATTGCGATAAGGTTAGTCATATTTCTATTAGTTGGAAATAAAATTTAGTTGGTCATTTTAATTTTTATTATAACTTACTTTTGATGATGTTGTATTGTCAATTGATTGCTGTAGGTTATATTTATTATCTTCTAACAGAGCGTGGTAATCGATTACCGTTGTAAAGAAACAGTCAGGATCTTGTGAAAATTTACGTAGCGGAATGCATGCATTAAACTTCACAAATTACTTATTTATTATAAATACAATTAAAGAAGAATGGTTGGTTTTGATTTATTGTGTGCTCTTAGTGGGATATAACTTGAAAGAGAAAGTGTAATCGTGAAAGGGGAATTACGGAAATTATTGAGGTAAATTTGAAATGAAACGATGGACTGCATGAAAAGTTGGAAAGAGAAAGAACAATTCGGGTTCACAGTTCATCCTTTCTCCTACGCTATTCCGGTCGGAGCCATAGATGCCTGAAGGTATTCAATCCAATTCAATTGAATATAGGCTGATCAAATGTGATGATGATGACTAGCTGAGTTTTCTACTTTGATCTGCTGTCAAACACAATGGTGTAAAAATAGTACTAGGATGCACATTTATAAATTATACTAGTATTATGCACGTCGATTCACTCTTTTCATAGTTACTAATAAGATTATTCATGAAGCAATTCCATCCATATTGCTTGTTTAATCCTACAGCTGCATCAAATTAAAGGGGTAAATATTTATATAGTGAGTTGCTTCTTGAGAGTACCGACACTTTTTCAGTTCATTGAAATCCTCAAGCACGTTATTAAGGCAACTTCCACCACTTTTCTTTGGATACTAACATAGTGTAGATTGATACCTTCAAGATTGAAAGAACCAATCTGAATTGTTGAAACTTTACCTGAGTGTTAATACTGGTACTAGGTGTAACACATTTGACCCCTTTTATAGCATGGAACGCATTTAAATTATGCAGCGGGCGGATATTTACATCTATGTTGTCAAACACATGCTGATGAAACCTTTCACTATTAATATTTGATAGTACTGCATTGATGAGGGAGGTCATGTAAACATAAGTTTCATGGTATGATGCGCAGACTCCAATGGACGGTAATAGATTGAATAGATATTTTGATCCATATAAACGGTGAAGGGTTAATACTAGACTTGTTTGCATGGGTGACAGGAATAATCTTGGTCTTACAGCTGTTATTACAGCATGGTTTATCACAATGCACTTGTGTTAACTTTGTGTGATTCAGAAGCATTCTTCTTTGTCGTTACATTCTCCATAAAGACCTAAAATGAGGTTTTGCCCGTCAGACTTGCTATCAATGAAATCTGCGTCTATATTTCAGTCATAAGCCATCCTCTGTTTGTCTACTCGTATGATGTCGGCTACATCTAATACTATCCTTAACCGTTCAGTAGGAGGGTCAGTTTTCATGTCGTTATATCACTGATACATGATTTTCTGAGCCGTGTCCAATAACCAGAGTACATTTTTTTCTTCCAGAAACATTTGAAACAATTATCCGGTCCTTAAAATGTTCTTAAAGATGTTTGTCTGTATATGACAGCCATCCTCTTGACTAGATACAAGTGTAACAATATATTTTAATTCATTCAAAGTGTACTGGCATTCGTCGCTGTTTTATATGTACTCACATAACATACCAAATGAATTCCTCTGTTTCCATTTTAGTCAAACAACGAGTTCTCCAATCGTTTTTTTTTTTTAAGAAATCTCGGATCCCTTTCCATGGCACTGTACTTCTAGTACCAGAAGATTACTCACAAAATTAGAAGCCTTACCCTTACCCTACCTTTTATCCCCGCTCATCATTTCGTAAGTCACATAAGATTTTCTCTCATTTCTAAAGTAACAACCATGTGAAAACACTTCTTGTGCTCTCATGCAGTTTTAATAGTAAATTCTTTCCCACAAATGAAACAATTTCTTTTTAAATCGAACGTTGATTCTGAGGTTCTTTAAAAAGTTGAAGATGTTGAAAGATGAGATGAGATTTGCATGCACACGCTGTGAACCCGAATAGTACCTTCTCCTTCCAACTGTTAGTGCAGTGCAACTTTTGATTTCACACTAACCTCAATAATGTCCATAATTCTATTTTCACGATTACAATTTCTCTTTCAAGATATTTCCCACTAAGAGCACAATAAATCAACATGAATCATTCTTCTTTTATTGTATTTGTAATAAATAAGTTATTTGTTAAGTTTAATGCATTAATTCCTCTACGTAAATTTTCACAAGATACTGAAAAAGTTTATTTAAAATGATAACAGATTACTACGCTCTGACAAAAAATAATAAATATAACCTACAACATTCAATTGAAAATACCACACCTTCAAAGGTAAGTTTTACTAAAAATTACCAAATAAATGTAATTTCCAAATAATAGAAATGACTAACCTTATCGTAATAAATTCTATGAGGTTCCATTTTCTCTTGCTGAGTACAGAAATAGCTTACAATTGATGTACCTACATTCTTCCTCTTTGCTTCACTACCCACATAGCAATTTTGACGTGACATAACCTTGTTGCAAGCTGGCGTGCTATCTGGGCTCGTAATATATCACATGAAAAGACCGTCAAGAAACACTACCAAGTCATCACCTATTTTACTTGCCGCTACACAGCAAAAACATATGGTCATAATCGTCGACAGCTCACAACTGCCTAATGCGGATAAGATACACACACAGAGAAGGAAAAGCATTGTTCGCGCGCTGTTGCGCGTCATTGCTACCTCAATAGCTAACACAGTAATGGTTCAACCATATTGATATATACATCATTTTAAAGCTTATGAAACAGGCAGTAACTTTTATTTCGAACAGGTTTTTGATATTGTGAGTTTAAAACAAGCTACACCATAAAAAGTGTAAATATTGAAAGCAAAATATCCATATTTTGCGCTTTGGATCTAAATTACGGCAAAACTACTAGCAATAGCGCAACGCACATAATAACCATTTTTGTAGCCTGTCATCTAGTAATTATAACAAAAGAAGAATCATATTGCTATATCTGTTGGTTACGGAGATATAATACAATTTCTGAAATTCTGTAAATTTGTATTTCGGGGGGGATTGGGGGGAAGCACATGGGGAAGGGGGAGGGAGGGGACTTTTGGGAAAATACACATCTAGTAATGATGTAACAACTGACCAAAATTCAGCCTTCTCCTAATTATTTCCGACATCAAACCTTTATTTCCTGGGCTATTTTACGGGCTTAATGATTCGTTAAGTTTGCCAGCAATAATTAAATCGGAGCTTTTATTTATTCTTAGGGCCTATTGCGGAAAATTGAAAACGACTAGTAAATGTATAGAAAATTTTAAACAGTGACAAATGGATCATGTACGTTCATATTAAAACTACACTGACAAACTTCGGGAGGTGATTCTTCACATCAAAACAAGAACAGCATTCCTTTGATGAACTTCGAAATATAGGTGGTTTAGGGGCTACAGGCCGTGAAAGATAAGGCAGCATCGGCACAAATTACATAATATATCTACAAATAATGACGTAAGCGATGTCGGCTAAGCAATTAACACTCGAGGTAGCACTCAATATTCATTTGAGCAATGTTTGTGGTTGGTAAATGCAGCTTACAGGGGAATTCTAATCCTTAACGCTGGGAAACCTGATAATGTGGCAATCCCTCAATCCTAAACACTATTCAAATGGATGTGCTGTATTAGGTACTACTTTAAGTGTAATATGCTTTGCCGACATCACTTACGTCACTATTTCTAGAGGTATGGGGTCATTCATTTGTGACTATCCGTCTTATTTTGAGCGCCTGTAGCTCAGAAACCACCCATATTTTTAAATATTTTAAAGGAACTTTTTTTTATTATTATTGATGTGTGAAATCATCTCCCGAAGTTCGTTCGTATTGTGAACACACAGTCAAAATAAATAATTAAATAAACTTATTCTTTTTCAGGATAACTATTGACCTAACGTAGTGATATTTGATGTTTTTGTACTTCGATATGCAGTGTATGTATTGTGAAAATTTTATCAGTCTTCGTCTACCGTTGAACCCCGTTAATTCGTCACCTATGGAACTGAGAGCATGGTCACAATGCATGAAAGGTTGGGATGAGAGGAGCACAAATATTTAATACATTGTTTAGTACTTTCCCTAGCACCTTCAATATCATCGTAACGTGTTTACGCTTTTTAGTTGCCAATGAAGGCTGACTTTTAACACAAACATACTGTACATATTATCACAAGTCACTTCTTATGTCACCAGCAAACTGACTCAACGAAGTACGTAGTATTTCAAGGACAAGTGGAGACATACGCCTACATTCCCCAATCTGCGTCAAGGTTGGAATATGCGAGGAGTCTAAGCATAGGATTACCGCGAAGTATCGGTGCTCTTACAAAAAGAGGGTACTCCGTTACTGTTTAAAGAAAATGAAATCAAAATTAAGTCAGTGGTATCCAGTGTAGTTTTGTGTTCTCTTGAAAGAAACATCTTCCTCTGAGATTCACGGACTACTTCAGCAGGAATATGACGAAAACAGTATGTCATGTGTCATAGTATATCGTTGATAAAACAACTTCATGAAGAGAGAGGAGTGGTAGAGGACGAGGCGAAGTCTGAGAGAAGATCAGTGTTTGACCGTCAGGGAAATTGCTTATACCTTTAATATTTAATATGAAATTGTGTCGTCTATTCTGACAAAGGACTTGGTATGTCTCGAGGGTTCTGTGGATGTGTTTCGCGCCTACTCGCACACGAATAAAAGATACATCGTGTTTCAGTGTGTCAAGAATTGCAAGAAAGGTTTGAAACGAAGAGAACGGTCATCTACATAGTATTCTAACCGAAGATGAGTCTTGGATTTTTTCACTTTGACCCAACCACAAAACAACAACGCACCCCGTGGAAAACATCTTCGTCGCCAACTAGCAAAAGTGCAGAAACCCAGCAAAGTTTAGGTATGGACATGATGATTGTTCTTTCTTTATCATGATGGTTTCATATACAAGGCACGCAGTACCAAGTTAACATAGCGATCACAGGGAAATATTACACGGTGTTTCTGACCAAGACGCTAACACATTTACACAAAACTCGTCCTGAGAAGAATATTGTACATTTGTTGCTCCATCAGGGCAATACATGTTCGCATGTTGCACAGTATGGTAGAGGCTTTTTGGCTGAAGAAACGTACCCAACGTTTGCCCCACCCACCCTACAAGCCAGACCTCGCGTCACGTGATTTCTGACTGTAAAAATTCTGCGTGATCGTCATTTTTAAAAATCTAACAAATAGTTCAACAAAGCAGTGGAAGAGATTTTCAAATAACTCTCAGAAAATGGACTGGATCATAATTATTTTTGCAGCATGACAAAAGATTTGGGAGAAAAAATATTTCTATCGATGGACAATATCTTGAAAAACAGCATGTTGATATTTCCGAATAATTACATACTTTAGCAGGAACCTAATTATGATATTTTTCCGATTTATTGCAATTGTAATATTATTACCAGGTTTCAAAACTAATAATCGTCTCAAGTAGCTACATCTTTCATTTCCCCTTCGATAGGGAGAGATTTTTGTTGGCAATCTGTGATTCTTTTCCTTTTCATATATCACCACGCTCAGAAATTATGAGAACTTGGCTCCAAACTAGACCCTGTTAACATAAACCACTTTTAAGTACTGGTCAAAATGGTAATCAAAAGACGTGTTACGTGTACAAAGTGATTCAAGCAGATGTAAATGTATTTGTAGCATTGCTATACCAATTAGAAGACCAGATTCTACTTTGAATTATGTTTCTCGGGATAGTCACTGAAGTTGCCATTTATGACATGTTAAGACCTTAAAGGCTTCTAATCAAAGCTGAACATCATGCATTTGACATTGATTCCTCCGTTGGTTCAATCCCTTCTCATGCCATGTGGACTTTGTGGTGAACAAACACCGTGTGCGTAAGTTTACTCGGTGTTCTCCAGTTTCCTTCCACTTTCTTCATTCTACCAATTCATCCCATCATCATCCATCCGGCCTTTAGCCAAAGTTGCCTTAAGGCCTTAAAAATTACATTCAAAATTCAAACATCGATACCTCAACGAAAGCCAAAGCATAGCTGTTTAAACAGTTTTCAAGAGGTGAGTCAAAGAAGTCACATATAACAGGTATATCCTGAGATGAGCAGCGATACATTGATAGGACGATTAGGAGATAAGATATATCTTCAAAATTACTTTCTACTTTGGCATCAGAAAGTTCTCAGACATTGCCCAAGGTACAAGTTTCCAATATAATACATTTAACTGTTGCTCACGGCGGTTCCAGCGGGTAAAGATGTATGGTACCTACAATATCGGTTATGAAATTTCGTCTTATGGGTTTGTAAACACAATATACAGTACCGTACAAGGTTACGTTAAGTAAACATGTGAAGTACATAAATAAAACGATTACCGAGATATGGCACAGTAAACATGAGGATTCCCACGATAAAAAGATATGGCAGTTAAATGATAAGTCACTCCGAAACTGACCATAAGTTACATCACATTGTATCAAACTGTAATCGATAGAATCAAGTTGTGCTTGTGTAGAGTTCAGGAGTACTGTGGGGGGTACCTCCAGTATCGACTATTGAATTTCGCATTATGGGTTTAATAACAAAATGTGTAGTACCATACAAGGTTACATTAAGTGGACATATCTAAAATGGGATATGGCGTACTCAACATTTGTACTTCTTCTTCACAAGGCATCAAGTATGGTAATAAGACGATGCGTCATTCCAAAACTATCTATGGGTTTCCTTCACACTGTTTTAAACTGTCATTCGTATGATAATCAAGGTGTTATAAAACTAGATTATGCCATTTTTGGGAAAACTCGAACTCAGTTCTTAGATTTGTTGATTAGAGCACACTCTTTCACATTTTTTTGCGGCATAATGTTGTGTTATCTATTGCCAAATCTTCTTCAAAACAAATAATAGCATAGTTGTGTATACCTCCAGCAAAAGCATGCTCTTACGTGCAAAACTATGAACTGACGAACCACACCGACAAACCTCTGGAGGTGATTTCTCACATCAAAACAAGACAAATTTCCTTTGACGAATTTTCGAAATGTCCATAGTTTCGGAGCAACAAGCTGCCGAAAGCGTAGGAAACTGAACTTCATATTTAAAACACCATGAACTGTAGAGCTGATGCGGCATGGTACCTTCAAAGATTTTAAATCTGTTCTATTTGAAAATGCATATTCCAAAACTGTGCGAGGGGTGCGCAAGGAACTCCACAAAAAAAGTACGGTAGCTGATTCACGGAGTTTCTCTGAAGTAGAGGTAGGTCGAAAGAACATATTAAATGATTTTCTGTGTGACTAAACATGGCACACGTCATCACCAGTATCCAACCGGGTAATTATATTCAATCTTTGATATAAAATAAACAAATGTTTGATAAAAATGTGTAATTCTTATCCCTGATTGTTACGTAACCACTCACATTTTCAGAAAATCATTCGGCAAATGGAATCTGCTTGAGATATCAAGTTAGCGCAAACGAATTATTGTTTCTTCGTGGAAAGCTGTTCCATTTATGCTCATTTGGACCCATCTTTACTTCAGAGAATGTCTGGGATTTCCTTACTTCCTTTGGGGAATCCCTTGCGCACCCATCGTGGAATTTTCAAATATGCATTATTGGATAGTGTAGGTTTAAAGTCTTTCACAGTACCAAGCCGCATCAGCTCTACTTTTCTTGGTGTTAGAAATATGATGTTCTAAAATTCATTTTCCCACGCTTTCGGCAGACTGTAGCTCCGAAACTATGGGCATTTCGAAAATTTGTCAAAGGAAATTTCATCCTATTTTGATGTAAGGAATCACCTCAAGAAGTTTGTCGGTGTTGTTTATAAACACGCTGTATATATATCCAGGTCAAATCCCGTTATAACAAATTTTACAGGATCCGCGATTTTATTTCGTTATAACGAAAATTCGCTGTAATGAACATTGTATTTGAGAACAAGAATTTTCAACAAAATTTTCGAGTTCTTCTCCTGTATACACTATTTCTATGCGTCCAGGCTACTTATCACCATATAGTACGGTGTGCTCACTTTGTTTTATTTATAATATTTATTTATACATAATCAAACATATAGTGTAGTGTTGTGTACAAGAAAAGGAACGAATAATATATAGCTTTTGCTGTTTAACATCAGATTTCGTTGTAAAGGAGGATCCCCCGCCCCCCATGCTGGACTCCGAAAACTGTAATGAATGATTCTTTAATACAGAGTAAATTGTGCTTTTAGCGGAGATATCGAAAAACTTCCTTCTAACGGAAATTTCGTTATAATGACCATCGTTGCAAAGGAGTTTTAGCTATATATGCATGAATGTCTGAAATCTCCCGGTTTTTCGTCGTTTACAAAATCTGGCAACCCCATTCCAAGTTAATTAGAAAATGAATCTCTCCAAAAGTAATTGTGTGCTCAGATTGTATTAAATTGCCATCCACAGGAGAATCAATGTGTACTTGTTTGGAGTTCTGGGATACAGTGAGTCACCCACAATATCGGCTATCAAATTATTATGCAAGTACTTTGAATTTCGATGACAAAATGTTTGATGTTATTTTAACGCATGACTTTTGTATCCCGTGGGTGTCACAAAACCCCACACAGGTACCCCTTTATTTCTCTATGGATGACAGCTTAACCACAATGTGATGAAATTCACGCTGAGTGTTGTAGTATGGTCTTAAGTTCATGGTCTTATTACACGTACCCCATATCTTGTCATCGTCGAGTGTATATGGTCCTTACGCCATATCACGGTATTCGGTAACCGTTTAATCTGACGAAACTCGATAGTCGATATTGTGGGCTTTCATACATATATCCCCGCTGGAACCACCCGTGAGCAACAGTATTAAATTGTAATTCTTTTCTGGATTGCTCACCGTTTCGCCGTGTATATAGACTTGAGAAGAGAAAACCCCTTGGTACCTCCAGAACGGTGTAGATTGATCCCTTTATTTTGCATTTTATATCTAATTATACGGCGTTATTGCTTTTGCAAATTTTGTTCTTCTTAGATTCGACGACTCTAAAGCGACGACGAAACTAATCCAAAAGAGTGAACAACTTCAATGAAAAAGTGTTAAACGCATGGATGGAGTCATTGTAGATCAAAGTATGTAAATAACGGAAAACTCATTGGCTGAATGGTGTATGACGCATCCAGAAGATACTGTCGTTAAGCAAAGAGTATCCATTTAGAGAAATCAGTCTGTATACTAGGAATGGAGATCGCCTGCTATCTAACGACAACTGCAGCCAATCAGTGTAAGTCAAGCTATCACAGTGTCTCTCGCGACAGGGGGATTAGCAGTTACGTAGAGGGTACCTTTCCCAACAAGCGAACAATATTGATTTCCCATATTTCATTGTGCTGATGATACCTTGGTGTTGATGACGTCAATTTAAAGATTTGGAGGGAAGCTTTAAACTTGCTTTAATCATGCGGGTAAAGTATTCGTTTACTTCTGGAAGAATTTTCATCATTTTGTTTCAAACAGTGGCGGTGGGTGCTATTGTTTGCCCGTTGCGCAACACCCCCTTTCTTAAAGTTATTTAATTTTTAATTCAATGACTTTAAAATATAGAATATGTAATAATATTCTACACCTCAGAGATCAAAAAAGCCATAACTTCCTTTAGGAAGAGAAAAAAATACTTCACAAGTTCAGAGTTTAATCTTGGTGTTGTAATCCACGTGCACGCGCTTTAACGCCTATCCTGCTACATAGCCTTCCCCTCCACTAGATGTTGGACTGACATTTCTAATACAATTAGTACATGACTTGAGACGTTGTACGGCAAATGCAAGCAAAACGTTTCTGCTCATTCTTACCCTTCTAGCTTTGCATTGCTTCCACAAGGTGGCAGTTGTGGCGAGCAAGCGACAAGACCTTCTCCCACGCTGCAGAAAGGTCGTCTGCTAGTTCCCTTCATTTACTCGCAGTTTCTGTGTGTGTGTGTGTGTGAGAGAGAGAGAGAGAGAGAGAAAGAAGGAAAGAAAGAAAGAGCGAGAGAGAGAGAAAGAAAGAAAGAAAGAAAGAAAGAAAGAAAGAAAGAAAGAAAGAAAGAAAGAAAGAAAGAAAGAAAGAAAGAAACAAACAAACAAACAAACAAACAAAGAGAGAGCGAGAGAGAGCGTGTGCGTGTGTGTGAGCGTAACAAGCTGAGTTAGAACTGAAAATTTGGTCCATATTGATTTAGACTGGTAGTGGACAAACGAGTTTAAGTGTCTTCTCCCTGTCTTAATATATTCATGACATTTTTGGCAGCATCAGCAGTCAGTCCAGTATCGCTTTTAGACAGAGGTCATTGTGGGCGACTCATGTCACTTTAATCGCGAAATAATAATTTTAAAGCTATGACATTGTATCGTCCTATTTCAAATGCTGTGTATATACACTGTTACGCTCATCAAGTGAATCTATTTACGAGGAAACCTGCTTTCATAAATAGAAGTATAATATTTTTTTCTCAAATTTGCAAGGCGTGTGTACTTTTTTTCTCGTAGTCCCCAAGCCCCCACCCCCCTACTTTAAATATTTTTCAAACTATTTCAAAAACTAATAGCACTATCAAAAATGTAAGTTCATAGCCCACTAGAGCTTACAAATTAACATGAAATACAATGGACTGCGATCTCGAGATATTGTTCATTGATGAGTGATACGTTTTCAAAGATTATGATGTCATTATTTAATTGAAATCTCAGCACTCGTCAATCGACAAGATTTCGAGGTCGTTGTCCATTGTATTTCATGGTAATTTGTAAGCTCTAGTGTGCTATGAACTTACATTTTTGATAGTTCTCTTAGTTTTAAAAATATTTTAAACAATGTTAAAAGTGGGAGGTGGTGGAGCGAGGAGCCCTCTTATTGGAACTTCCTGTCCAGAAGCATAAATACTGTCTTTGAACATTACGAGGGTATTATTCAATGCATGAATAAGATAGTGACTATGGACGAAGATAAAAATTCAAACACAGTCCATCGCCCTGAAATACTCAAGAAAACACTTATTAGCAGCCATTTTAATTTCTGGTTTTCTTTTCTTTTTTTTTTTTCTTTAGTAAAATAATGCTGTTTGTGAAAATTTTGTTTAATCAACTTCAAAACCGAGAAATGGACCCTTCCTTGGCACAAAAGGCTATTTTCCACTTTGCTTTGAAACAAATATTATTCATATTAAAGACCAGCTTGATGATTCGAGTGAAACAACAGAAAATACAAACACGGTATCAAAAAGGAGAAAGAGTGAAAGAATGGAATGGGTAAGGGAAGCAAAGGAAGTATGCGATGTGATTACTTGCGAAGCAAAACCCGTACATTCACATGGCACGTTATGGCAGCCACACTGTTTACTCCAGAGAAATTTCCGAGTTACTTTTGCAATATTCCAAAACAAACTGTGGAAAAATTATGTTTATTTTACACATCTCTTGACGAAGAAAATCTCTGTCTTCACGAACTGTCTTCAGTCCACTCGGCAGAAGAATTTCGATCAATGTCAGAAGCTGTGAGCTTGTTCGACTTTAACGTTCAAAATAGCTTGGAGAAAACGTTTAGTAAATCTGTATAGTTTCTAAAACTGATATTAACAATACCAATAACAGTGACACAAATTTCTAGTCACGAACAACTGTGACAAACTATCAAATTATATTCTCAATATTTTTAGCTACGACATTTTTCTAGGTTTTCTCAAAATCGTAACTAATTGATTTAACGTCCCTTTATTGGAAAATCTGGTCACTTATTTTCTTTATTGATGAAAATCTGATAGATGACTGAAGGAATATAATAATTATTATTCTCTCCAAAAGTTTCACTTCAAGCTCTTAGTCCGATGAACTAGTATCGAACGCTGTAATTATTTTTTAATATACATAAATGTATCGCCGAAGGTCCCAAAATGGTAAGAATTAAATTACAAAAAAAGTCTTTTAAATTTTCTCTCATTGAATCAATGTTACTGCATCGCAAAATAGGATCTAAAAAAAATGTTTTCCTTCCTAGTTTCTAATGATTGTTCTGCCATCTTTTAGGAGTGAAAGATATTTACTTCGTTTTATGTGCAATGGCCTCTCCACATTCAAGTTGAAATTTTGTGGATTAGATTATTTACAAGTTTGTTAGTAATTAACATTGATTTTTTTGTTTATTTTCGTGGTCCATTGCAGAAAATAAACAAAAAACTGTCGTGCTCGGTCAAAAAAAAAATATGAAAACTACAGACATACTTTATTGAGTTTTTTTTTTTTTTTAATCTTAACTGAGATTAAAGTCTTAATCAAGGTCTCTTCATTTGAAAAATTTGGTTCCCGATCATCATCATTACAATGAGAACCTAAGTTGGATCTAAAACAAAAATAAAGAGGCGTGCTGTTTGATTGATTTGCTTGTGAGTAGACGACCTTGTAGGAACGTAATGAAATTCAAGATTTTATGAATTGAAGAGTAGAAATGCCAAACGTTCTAAGTGCCAAATTTGAAATTTTATAGGAGAAGCAGAAAATGGAATAGATTTGGTATCACATAACGCATTTCTTCCAACATAATGGGATTGTTTTCACCTCTTCCCGATTTGATTTGGCACTTGGAACAAGGATGGGGACTTGCGAGTGGTTGCTTAAAATGGCACTTAGAACGTTTAGTATTTCCACTCATTATTTAAAAATCATATTAACATAAAGGTGTTTAATTTCGAATTACTGATGAGAAGACCTTCCTGTATGCTAATATGTTTACCTTCCAGTCTTTCACAGAGGTCTAGTTTTAGATCTAGTGACAATCGTTTACTCCTTGCAAAGGTTATCATAAATGGAACCCGTACTCAGTACTAACATTGAGAAATAAAAATTACCAAGCTATATGAAATAATAATATTTGAAGATTTTTCACTCATTTAATGCAGCGTTCCGGAAACTATTTTCAAGTGCGGACCAGTTTTTTTTTTAGTTGGTAGGATCAGCGGACCATTGAGGACCACCTCTGGTCCGCGGACCACAGTTTGCGGAACGCATTCTCCATCAACAATTAACAAATACTCGATCAATTATGGATCAACTTTCCATGTTCTTCCCAAGTTATGAGGTGTTTTTATAAACGCATCAGGATTACTGATTTTACATTGGAATTTTTTTCACGCAACGGACGATGTCAATGTTTGAGTTCTAAAAGTCATTTTCGAATGATATTCGTAAACTTGCAGTTTCGTTTAACCCATGTACAGGCGAGATAGAACTTTACAATGTTTGCTGAAACTTTATCTTGACAGCTTATTTTTTTTTTTTTTTTTTTTACATAACTAATGATTATGTTATCAAAGCAGAGTACATGTCTTTGCTTATGCATATTTCAAAGAACTTGCTGATATTATCGGTGACTGAAGCAGTCACTTCCGTCAAGTTCAATAACTCCCGAAGTCTCGTAAACACTCCCGAAGTCTCACGAAACATTTAGCCACCAATACCTGGTCGGTTACAAAACTTTGACAGTTTTTAGAACACATACATCTCCCAACTGTACTGAAAAGTCAATACTCTTGAGAATATATTTTCTAAAAAAAAAAAAAAAAAAAAAAATGGTGTCCCGATATGACTTTTTTTTAATTAGTCATAAAATCTAAACCAAAGACTGATCAATAATAAAACCTGGCCAATTTTTTAGAACGCACAAGGGTCTCAACTACACTTAAAAAACAACTATATTGAAAATGCACTTGTTGTAAAAAAAAAAAAAAGTACGTACTTTGTTACGGAAGAGGGTTAGAAATTTCAGAAATATTACAATTTTGGATTTTTTTTTCTTCAAGAATCCGTGCGTTTTCCGACCGTGAATTTGCGACCATACAGAATATCATGCGCTTTGGGACCCCTAGGGAAATGAATCGTCTACTTATTTTAGAGTAGGCGACGTCTTAAACAGTTAAGTTCTTTAATGATATTAATTTTAACTGTGTATTCAGCAACATCGCTCGGTCCTTTGGAAGCTAACGTAAAGTAACAGTTTCCATTCCGGAAACGAGCTTTCAAAATTCGCCGGAAGGAAGCAATACTATCTCGAATTTCCAAATTCAATACACACATGTAGAACGACCAATAAACGTAGAAAACACTAAATAAGGAGACAAAATCACGTACGGAATGAAAACAGGGACAATTTAACCCTCTTGCGTGAAAGAGCTTGTCATATACTGTAATTGGATCTCATTGTATGGATGTTTGTAGATACAGTAGACTCTCGTTAATTCGAACTCCAAGGGGATACGAAACAGATTCGAATTATTCAAAATTCAAATTAACCAAAACATGCATTATTAAAGAAAATCAGTATCATAAAACTATTTACTACTGTATAAATAAAATAATTAAGATGCAGTGGACCTTACGTTAAATGTTGAAGTATTTTGTGCGTGGTCCTATAGTACAAGCATAAAAATTGCTTTCACAATAATTAAGCTACTGCTTGTAAAGGAAAAACACATTTAATTGATACATAAAATCACATACATGTGTGACAACATTAGTTACCTCGTGACTCGTGTTTCCTATGGTTTCTTTATTTTTACACGATTAACAGAATTCTTGCATTTAAGAAGAATTTCACTTTTTTTTTTTAACAAAACAGAGGCAGAGGGTGAAAGCTTCATACCAGGAAACAAACATTTTCTCGTCTCTACGGCTGTCTATGGATAGCTGTAAACCAGTTGAAACTGTACACTTCTGTTTGCTATCTGACCGTCATTAAAAACTCCTGGAATAGTCTAAATGTTTAAGACATTGGAATTCAGGATACTATGTTTCCTTTCCTTTTGAATTTATCGTGACTTCGAATTATCCAATTTAAGAGGTTTGAAAATTCGAATTACATGTGAAATCTTAACATTGGTTTCAATAGGAATTTCAAGGGGAATCAACTTCTGTTCGAATTAACCAATAATTCGAATTATCCAAGTCGAATTGCAGAGAGTCCAATTTTTTTTTTAAATCGATTCTTTCGTACTCTAATTTATTGCAACATTTTTTGTCTTCCTTCTGACAATTTTCTTTGGTTATAACAGCATTATTCAGAGTTTATACTAACAGTAAACATGTTCCGTTTGTAAAAATCTGTGCAATGGTTAATCATATAGGGAAGTACTAATTTAATCGAATAAAAAATAGGGGAGAAATCAGAAATACATTGAATTCATTACAAGTTTTCAATCTGAGCTTGTAACATTATTCGATAAGGAAATTTCGACAATTTCTTCGAACACAAATTTCTTTAAAATCACGAATTATGGTTTTACACCCGTCTTCTCATATTTAGTAATGTCTTTATGCTTTAGGTGATATATTTCCACATTTCATTATCCCACAAAAATGTGTTCTCCTTAACGGATATGAAAAATAAGTGCTCCAATTGTTCCTCAATAGTTCAATATCCGTCGAATATGAATTGACTTACGTAATTCCACATTGAGTTACACAATACACTTAAATTGCAGCAGGGCACTGTCACATTATGTCTGGAATATCTACAAAAATAAATTTTCCAGCAAACTGTTATTACTATCATATTCTTATCAAAATAAGAACTCATATAATTGTTTTCGTTAAATCCCGACCTTCACAACTTTCCTCTCCAACACCATGCTAGGAGAAGATCTGCCATGTTCTTACTAAGTCACATAAACAAACTTCTGTTTAAAAGAAATCTTACATCTATCATTGACGTAGCTATCAACAAAGGAAAGCTTTCCCATATTGGAGATAATAATAAAAACAGCTCCACAGTCAGGGAACAATTTCCTTAATTGAAACTTGATCGCAGATTTCAATAATTTGATTTTGATGGTTAGACTCTTCTCTCGTCATAGCTGACGGAGATATTCGTGGTCTGGGGCATAAGACCAGCGTCTTCAGGGTCCCGGGTTCGTGTCGATTTTAACAAGCATTGCACTCACATCGTGACAAGCTGAAGTCAAAAGTTATTAATATACCCCTCATACAAAATAAAGTTTACAAAAAGTTTGTATTTTCTCTTTGTGTTAGAATAGCACGAAACTTTCTCAGTTATGAAATTTTCATGTTTCATTCGAATCTAATATCTATTAAAGTTATTTCTTCTCTACGGACAAACTAACTGCTTCAGCCATGTGTGCGAAATATTTTATATATTTAAAATTTTCTCCTTTCTATCTTTGTTGAAACTAACAGTAACAGGAATTACTATATATTTTCAATACTGTCTTGAAATCGTCTGTCTTCTTTACCAGCGATGTCGGATGGCCAAACGGATCCGGATATCAGATATCCGGATCTTTTGATCCAGATCCGAGTTTCGGATATCCACATATCCAGATATTTGGATCTAGATCCGAGTTTCAGATATCCAAATCCGAGTTTCGGATATTCGGATCTCGGATATCTAGAGCATGGACCATCGTAGTCTTTCTTAATTCGTATTTTGGGCGATTTTTTGTGCTACCAAACGATGTCTTCTTTCAGTTTCTTTTTTATTCTTCATTTTGGAGTGTTGAGAGGGGGAGAGGGAGAGCAGGATCATACAGAGAAGAGAAGAAATTGCTGAATTTTACATGGACTGCAAGACTAGTGCTTTTGAAACCAATCATATAATATTTTGTCACTAATGCATATATTGGAGTGACCAAAGGAAAACAAATAATCGACAGCACCTTCTTGTCTCTTCTAATCCCACCCTCTCCATCATCAACCAACTGTGCCTACCCTTTGTCCTGGGACGTGGTTCTCAGCCACTACGCAATAAACATTGTATTCTAAAAATGAAATAACAAAGACATGTCCTCCACCTCCCCTTTTAAGCGTGCAGGGATGTAAAACAATACAGAACTACTTTCCCAGATTCATTTGCTTTTACAAATAAAGCATGTATTTAAGGAAAAATAAAGAACGTTAAAAAATGTTCCTATCAACTGACTTTCGACAAGAAAAAACAATAACAATCAAATACACAACTATCTCTAATTTACCATTTCGTCATCGTAGTTTCAGATGCATGATAATAACGAAGTCCGAATACTGGGTCTTTGAAACTACGACCGAAATCGCACGAATCCATTGGACCATATATCCGAAACCCCCGGAAAATCCGGATTTCGGATCCGAGTTTCAGATACTCAGTTTCTTTTGCATCCGGATCTGGTCATCTCTACGTTGTGTGTTTATGTATTTCTATTTCGAATATGAAAATTACGATTAGTTTCGACGTACTGACATCGGTGGTTTCTGGTCGGGGCAAGGTAGGTCAGCATACGAGATGTCTCGAAGATGTCCTACGAGGAATACAATTTCATTCCAGTGAAAACTTATTGTGATTTGGAGTAGTTTGTCTCAAAGCATGGGCTCACTGCAAAACTGGAACGAGAGCAAGACAAAGGAAAGGAACAAGTAATTAAAATAAATGTATCAATAATTTGTACCTGGCAACACTTGCAGGAAGAAAATAGCCTGTTGCTAGATGAAATATTAAACCTTTGTGTAATTCAGAAACTAGATGACGATGAGGTTCACTGAAGCTTCAGAACGTATTGGCATCAATCAAAGACATTCAAATGAGGGGAAACGTAAGATTAAAAAATTGAGGATGAATCAACGTTATACCGTGTTATAAAAATTCGCTCTCCTTGTGAACACGTTTCATATTTATGGCTAAACAATTCTGGTGTGTGTGGATAGGTAATTTTGATGAACGTTTATGTGTTTCCTTAATGTCTTGAATTCGCTTTAGAAATAACATCGACAAATGTCTTTTCTGTAAATATCCCGCTTAATTCTAATGCTGTGACTGGTAGGGGCTCACGTGAGTTGAACTACACGAGATGTGACCTTTTGAACCAAGCGCAGGCTTCGAATTTATAGTGATCTTCACGAAAAAGAAACAATGGTTTAGATGGACATCTATCGCTCATTTTGGGAGCTTCCCAAGTGAGAAACATATAGGGTTCGATTTCGAAGGTGGTGGTCACTTTTTTTGCAAATTTTACAGGAGGAATGAGATATTTGTGATTTGAAAACATAAGATTAGCGTTAAAGTAAGTGAAAGCGAGACGTAAAGTGTGTTTGTTAGCGATAAACTATTGCTGTGAAGTGGGAACTATATTCTTGTGGCTTAGGGCGAAGGGTGCGTGAGAGTGATGTGCATCGTGTATAATTAAAAAAAGAAAAATACCGAACCTCATTTTAACTAACCCTCCTTCGCTCGCTATCGGTCGCTTGAAATATTATTGTGTTTTCGTGGCAACATAGTGTCATTCATAACACAAAATATCACAATTAGTATTCCTCCACATGGCGTCATCTTGATCAACTAGAGTGCGTGTTTAACGAAATAATAATATAATATGGATTTTCTTAACACTTTTTGGATTGTTAGTTGTCGTTAGATGTTTATATAAGTGCCTCTAACCGGAAATAAATAAAAAAAAAAGTTCATAAGAATTGAAAAGAGTTTTGGAAAAAGCAATATAAACTCGATGTTCGAGTGACCAGTAACTACGGAGCTGCAGCCAACATATGCATTAACATAGCAGCGCTCGAAGTGAGGGGCCACTTCGAGCACTGTAAACATGCAAGAATACAGTACCTTTCTATCTGATATCTTCTCGCTCTTGCATCAGTAATTTGATCAGCGTAATATAGTATAAAATATGAAGTGTAAAAAAGAAACAAAGATAAGAATTGTATAGCAAAAGCGGCATTCACAAACAGAAAGAACAAAAACACTGAAACTGCTGAACAAGACTATATTATTCGTAAAAAATTAAATTACACGTAACGTTTCGACCTTCTAGCAAAGATCCTCTTCAGACATACACTGAGTCTGTACAAAAAATTACACACATATAAATACATGCTCAATAATCTACCTGCTCCCTCATTGGCCGAAGCAAGCAGCCAATCAGAGACGCCCGATCAAGCAGCCTCCCCATTGGCCGGAACAATCAGTCAATCAGAGACGCCATAAAACATCCCATGTCAACGAAAGAGAATCAACATGAAGCAAACTTAGAGCCCCCTAACACCTCAATTAACATACATATCTCTGTGTTTGTCAACAATAATCTTCCATTCTTTAGTAATGCTAAAACCTTTGGTCCAGTTCATTAAGTTCTTATCTACTTCTTTTTCTATCCACCAGGCCTCCTTCCATTTTCTAGGCCACATACTAGCTTCATGTTCTAACACAATCACTTTTTCCCAGTCCACATTATGAACAGAAAGAAGAATCTTCCTTTCTGTGGATTTTTGAACAAAAGAAATGAAGAGATTATTTAAGTGTTTTGTATTCAGTGTAGTTGCAGTATGGAGACGAGCACTGTCTCTATCAAAGAATAAAGCAACCAAATTGGAAGCCTTTGAAATATCGGTATGGATGACAATACCAAAGTTCAGCCTGAAACGGAAGATATGAGGTTCATTGAAGTTCTAAAAATGTAAGTAATGGGGAAGTACTGGATAGAGTAGGCAAGAGACAAACACTCATTACAACACTGTTAACGCAGAGATTGTCTACTGGGATATACAATTGAAAGTACTATTGAGGAAAAAGAAATAGGAAAAGAAAATTAAAGCAACTCCTTGACACTATTTAAGGAAGATCAATCATATGACGAGGAAAAGGAAAGCGCAAGATAGGGATAAATGGAGAGGACATAGTGATCTTTTACGGACCTGTCGCTTTCGGCTCACCACTAATAATGATGATTAGTGCTGGACATTGTTACTTTACACTCAATGTTATAGAAAATAGCATGAGAAAAATGTTTGTCTGAAATTCGTACAATTGGAGAACGTTAAACTAACATACCTAGCAACCATAATATAGGGAACGTCTAATGTAGATCTCTACCTAACACTGGTTCGGTTACTGCCATATTGTGAAACTTGTTGGATAGTGTACCTATCGGCAGTTTTCCATGAATCTGAGTGTACATCTAACAAGGGATGTGCGTAAGATTTTTTATGACGTCGGGAGGGGTAGCTGTTAGGAGCTATTTAAAAGCATGTAAGCTTGAAGTCTGCATATCATTGTGAATGTAACGTTGTTTCTTCTTAATTGACTACTTACACACAGATCTAAAGACTTCTGTGTATAAAGTCCGCTTTGGAGAGGGTATGTGTAGGGGAATAACTTATCACTCCATGAAAATCACAACTCACTAATGTATCTAGTTTTTAGATTTGAAAACATTTATCGTTTGGTGATGTGGCTAACTTGTAAGCGGTGTTCACTAATTAACCACCTAGCAGCCAGAGACAGGATTTACCCAGAATGTGGATTAAAAGAATAAAATAATTTGTAATTGACAATAGTTTATTTTATATGCTTTCAGCACTCCAAGTCACATTAAATAATCAAAACTGACTAACACAGTAGCTACGAAAAGGATGGTGTTTTTTTTTAGCTTTTACAAAGTTCGAAATTCGTTTTTAACAAATCCACTTTGAAGAACAGTGAAAATTAGATTGTTCAATTTGTGTATATTTAAATTTCTTAGATCTTCAATAGATGATGTCCCCTTGTATTATTGATATTAATAATTTCATCGTTATCGTGACCTAAATTGAGCTTTCAAGTGCAGTTTTATTGTATGCGCAGCCAATTAACTTTATCTTTCTTAAATTTTAATACTAATGAGGAACTACTTCAGCTGATCAACCGATATTTATACGAAAATGACGTCCATTGACCGTACCTTTCCGATATTTTTCAGAAGGAATTTTTTAAAATTGTGTATATGTACATGGTAAGGTAAAAGTCTGAATACACTTGTGCTGAAACTGCTTCGTAAATCTGAACCAACCATGAAAATCCGCACTTGGTATAGGTATGAGCAACATGGCCGCCATCTTAAAAGCAGCCATCTTGGATTCAGCTCTAGAAAAAATCAAATAGCAAAGAGGTCTTGTGACATATCGTGTTAGGTCAGTTTGTTCCCAAAAATTCAAATTTGAAGACATTTGACACCCACGTCCATTTGGTTAGGAGATAGGGATCCTGAAAGTTGAAATTTGGCGTCCTACAAGATATGCTTAATTTTGCGGCCATCTTATGTAACACATTAAGTTCAAGAATAGCAATACAAAACAATAATTAAACGTCTTTTCATCTCTATAAGACAATTTCTTATATATACTTTAATTGCTTTGTGTGTACTTTTACCAATGAATACTTCATTGGTACTGACCAACCATTCTACATTAATGGTATCAAGGTATTTCCAAAAAACTGGAACAAGCACATAATGTACACGGACATCATAACCAGAGCAAACAGAGATTCTGTTCCAATAAATGCGTTGTGTTATTCTGTACGACTTTGGCTTGACATTCTCTTGAATTTGCACCATAATGATTGTAGGTGATGATGATTTTGCGACAATTAGGTTGCGTTCCGCTTAAACCATTGCAATAAGTTATGAATTTAAACCTTTATTTATTCAGTTGGGCGCATAATATTAGAAAACAGTTATAAATAATTCAAATTGCGTTTTCTTTTTTGTTTGTTTTTTAAAGTATTTAAGAGTTGTATCATTGGTTGTATATTGTTTGTTATAGTAAAGTTTTCAAAGAGAACTTTGAAAACATTCAGTGGTGGTTGTAGGCCATTCGGAAGTTGAGGATGGCAACATCGCTTAGGGTTGCAGTTTAGCTGGAAGCCAAAAGAAATCAATCAATCTCCCTGGCTTCCTCTCTGCTTTCGAGTGATGAGCCACTTCCGGCTGTCTGTGTGGGTGGAGCGGTGAAAAATTACCAAGAGTATCGAAAGAAAGAAAGAGGAGAGGGAGAGAGAGAGACTGGAGAAGCGAACGAGGAATGAAGAAGGTTTGCGATAACAAATTTGACCAATATAAACCTTATTTGATATGTGAGATCATTTCTTTCGTCTTCTTCTTTTTTCCTCTTCATTTTAGGCGGTCGTATTCTTCGATCTCATGTTAGGGGAAGCAATATTACAAGATTAGGTAAACAACGCAGAAGCCCCCCTCCCCCACCTCTCTTCGTAGCCAGAATGAAATTCCATAGCGAAAACCCAGTCGACGCTATTTGAAAATGCTACTTCATGTAATACTAGTTTCGCTTCACACTAATTTAGCTTACCTAGCCTGTGTGGTCCAGAGGTTAACTTCTTGTCGGTACTCGGGGAGGCAGGTAGGTTCAGATCCTGAAGGCTGTCAAAGTGGATGAAGATTAACGTGGCTTTCTTTGGTTTACTGAATGTCGTGTTATTTCCTCATCTAAAGCCCTGAATAGTGCCCGCTGTAGGACGTGATCCCTTAGACTTTTGCCAGACTTAGAGCACAATTGCCTATCAAGCTCAGAAATTAAAATTAGATAATTATGAAAGTAAATTTGAAGTTAAAGAGCCTGATTGATACTTTTCCTCGAAGTACATGTTTCAATAGCGAGTGTTTACTAGAAGATAATTTATCGCGTTTATTTAGGTTATTTAGTTAAATTTATATTAATCACACTTTCCTCCCTCTGCAGAATACACAACAAACCGACGACTACCCTAACCTTTTCTTAATCAATGATTCTGAATGGACGATAGTGTATCTGAACGATAAACTGGCAGTTCCGAGCCAGTCTCAGGACATTCTCACACCCCGACGTGAATCTTGCGCACCACCAGACCCCCTGAGGACATAACATGTACTTAAGAGTTAACTCAATTTTGAATTTATTTTAAGGCCTTTAGGTTACTTTGGTTCAGATCGTATGGATGATGATGGGAGAATTGGTGTAATGAATAAAGTGGGAGGGAACGAAGAACCCCGAGATAACCTACGCACGCGGTGTTTGCCCATCACAAAGTTCCACCATGGCACAAGCCGGGATCAAACCAGGAGCTCTATGCACCAGAGGTGAGCACTCTATCGCTGAGCAACCTGGGATCACTATCACTAACAATTAACATGTTAGAGAGACTTATAATATAATCGGAGGACTCGAGCGGCTAGGTTCCAGGGTCCTTACCATAATGTCTTGGGTATATTTGACCGGCTTCTCGCCAGAATCCTCACCACAATGTCTTGGAAGTACTCCATCGGCTTTGCGCCATCCAACTGCTTAGTAGGGATGTTCGGAAATTCAAAGTCAATTCCGGAATTCGGAATTATTTGGATCCCGGAATTCCGAAATTCCTACTTTCAGGAATTACGACATTCCGGAATTCCGATTTTCCAAAAATCCGCAATTCCGAATTTCCGATTTTCCGAAATTCTGCCATTTCGAAATTCCCAGATCCGTGGTGGCTCAATGGTAAGGGTTCAGCTCTGGCGCTTGAGGTCGTCGCTTTGATCCCTGATATTTCCATGTGGGTTTTGTGGCGGACAAACACCGTGTTAGTGGGTTTTCTCCTCGCTCTCCTGTTTCCTCCTATTTTCTCCATTCCACCAATCATCCCAACATCATCCATCCGGTCTGAGGCAAATTTCCGACTCTCCGAAATTCTGAAATAGAATTTGAATACAAGAATTTGAATTTTATTTAAGGCTTTCAGGCACTTCAGGCTCAGGCGTTCATCGTAAGAATTTTTTACACTGTATTATACCTTATCCAGCAAGTTTTAATTGTTGTGAAAATAACATGTCTTGTCGATGTGTCTGTTGGTGGTGAACCGTTCTTTTCTACCATTTCGTGATGATGTTCGACATTTCGAAATTCCACCATCCCAAAATTTCGGTGTTCCAACTTTCCGAAATTCCGGAATACTGACGTTCCGGAATGTTCCGGCATTCCGAACACCCCTACGTGCTTAGAAGAGGTACAAAAATTGACAATATCACGGGCCACAACGGTGGCCGCCACAACAGTATTTTTTTTTTTTTTTGTCCGGCCAGACGTCCGGAGACTCTTGGTCTGGGCGGGCGAGGCCTTTCCATGGCCGAAATCCGCCCCTGCTAGTGTCCTGGTCCCAACATCGTCGGAGGACTAGACAGAATTCGTGTCAGGGTTAAGTATATTTTAGGACTTCTTGTAGCCCCGACTTATCTCCTAAGTAGTTCCCATGTACTGCTTGATTCAAGCTTATTGGACATCTACTACTCTGCACTATAACGTGTAGTTCGTCCTACCGTCTCTTCAGTAAATCAATATGGTGAGAGTACCAAACAAACAAAGAAACAGGCAAATCTCCTGGGATATTCTGATATTTTGTTTGTCATTTACCTATGCAAGAAAAGGAGAAATATGTCGCGCCCGCTCGGCATACCAGATTATCCCCTTCAATGATAGACAACACTGTAAAGCATTCAAGTTTGCAGGGTTCGTTAAATCAAGACATTGATGTGTTAATACGATATAATGCAATACAGCTATTTAAACACCGTTGAGGGTGGATCATTAACTTTAGGGAATTACTGTATAACATTCAATGTACTGCTATCGAACAGAAAGAAAGAAAATTGGAGACAAAGGAAGACAGAAAGAGAGAGAGAGAGAGAGAGAGAGAGAGAGAGAGAGAAGGCCCTTGTAAGGTTTTTTAACCCGTACAAAAGACAGTAAAAGGCTATACAGTTGACAGGTTTAGAGGACAGGTTTCCTCAGTGAAGAAAAACGAGTTCATTATATGGGCTTCAAGCGAACAAACTTCCAAGTTAAAATCAAATCCGAAAGGACTGAACTTACTTCCAAAAATTTCCTTCCTGCTGCTGCTAGTATATATTGTTCTGTCAGCTTAGAATAGAGAAAGTAATGTCAAATTCGAGACATTAAAGGAGACCTCTCAATAATTTACTGTTGAACTAGCAAGTCATAAGTTGGCATTCAGGTCGATATATTGCTTGCATTGAGCAAATACATCTCTCCATTGAAGCAAATGAAAAATATCTCATTACGCTACCAAACAGAGGCGGAGGTTCTTCGTTTTGCAATTGAATTTGAATTTATGGCCTTTAGTCATCTAAGGCTCAGGCTGTGATAGGGGAGGGGAAAGGATGGAGGGAAAGTGTCGGCCAGGGTCTAAGTTGAAAATACATTTGCCGGGTGTGACTGAGTAAATCCCCTGGAAAATCCTCAGTCTGGGTGGTGGGCTGCTGAGACTGAACCCATGACCTCCCGAATGTTAAGCTCTACCACTGAGGCATGGCTGCTCGGTACAAGTTAAGCACACATTAGACAGTATAAGATTAAGACAATTCTTCACAATACCTAATAACGTTCTACAGGTTGGTCCAACTGGCGCCCTGCGGAACTGAACCAGCCCGTGAGTACTTTCAAACCAACACTCTACTTCTAATCGCAAGTAGTTTGCGCTCCGGTATGTAGAGAAGAGACGAGGAACTGTTTTGTACTGACCATGTTAAAATTTCATGCTCAGTTACCAACATTTATCACGAAGGCAAGCTACAGAAGAATTTCAAACGAATAACGCGAATAACATTACAATAAAGTCAATGTATCAAAGATCCGAGTGCAACCGTGCTACCCTTCTTCCTCGCATTAAAATTAGGATGGATGGCCGCGCAAAATTCGATTTGTAGCTATCTCATCGTGCTGTGATCTGGGTTATTTACGGAATGTTTCTGAGCACACTTGGTAATGACCACAGACGTAGTCAAAATGTTGTGTAGTGCGTTAAAAATTCGCATTTAATAAGTGAACTGAATAAGAAGTTATGTATTATTATCGGTCCGTGAAAATTTGATTTTTGTTTAAAAGATATATGTACGGCACGTGACGCTATATGTTATTTAAATATGTATGTAAATACAAGAGTTTTAATGTAGTTCATCACGAGAACGGCGAAGATCGGGCAAATTGTAAATAAACGTAATTGGTCTTTATGAATACCCGGAGCAACCGATTCAAAGAATGAAAAGTGAGGACTGAGGCATTTAGCCTAGTTTTGCGATTGTCAAAACTCAGTCATGTGTAAACAGTTTCAGCGATCCTTGTAATGTTATTATCAGTACAAGAACTCCGAAGAGTGACGCAAGAATTCTACTCAGAACAAAAGTGACATCCATTTTGCGAGTGACTTTCTTTGTCACTATGGCGGAATAGTTTCCTTTGTACTAAAATTAAGAGAAATTTAAAAAAAAAAATAATAATAAAATTAGTAGACACTCTCTTCCCCCATAGTGACACAAAGAAAGTCACTCACAAAATGGATATTACTTCTTTTATGAGTAGAATTCTTGCGTCACTCTTCCCTTTACCCCGAATGGGTTCTTGTACTGATATTACTTATTTTGTAAGGTTGTATATTTAAAAAAAAAGTGTATAGTCTTCATACTAAAGGTCGATTTCGGACCATGGTAGGCTCCGTATCTCGAAAACGGTAACTCCTATAAAAAATAAGCATCAATTTACCTCTACGAGGCACGCAATTGATCCCCCAAACTCCCCTAGTACCAACCATTTTTTGCTAAAGGGAAAAGACAGACAGCCCTTTTCTATGATTTGTGAAAATTCTGTGATTGGGCTAAAAAAAAAGTCATAACTTTTGAACGCCTTCACCGATTTTGACGTGTGATACACCATTTGAAAGGTATTGAAGCATAGATTACGACTCCGTTGGTTTTGGCCGCCTATGTGGTCTGAGTTCAGTGCTATTACCAGAAATGTGAAATTCTGATTTTATTTTTAACCGCCCTAGGGGTAACAGGGACCCAATTTTTTATGTGTCTTAGTATGGCAAAGAGCTTTCAAATGCAAGTTCAAACATCGAAATTGGACTTTTAGATCGCTACATCTGAAATTAGCTGTATATAAGTAAGTGCCGCTAACAGACTAAATTTTTAGTGCCACTCGAAGAACTACCGTTCTTTGTGATATGTTCATATGTGATATACTTAGTACTAGAGATTTATCACGTAAGCAAGAATATGGACATTAAAAAATCGAAAAATTTTGATTTTCATCTCTAAATTTCTCTTTAAATTAAGGTGATCACCGGCAGTGATAAACACGTCCGATCGATCTGAAATTTTCTCTACGTAATATAGATGCAATTTTGCTAAGAGTGAGCGGTAGCGGTTACCCGATTTCGAAGTAAAAGTGTTTTGTAACAACATCCTGTAGTAAAGTTTAATTACCTCGTTGCAAGGATTGCTACAGAACTTATTCGTCAAATATCTTGCTGTTTCCATGTAGAAGAATTTTTCACATAGGCCTAATGGAAACATAGCAGAACTTACTTGAAATGAAGAGCATTTTCCGTTTTCTATTTTGATGTTATTGAAATAATGACTACAAACTTTCTCCGTTATAGTATTTGTTCTATAAAAATGTGTTTCAAATATTCTTTAATTTTATTATATCTGCAATTTTTTGGACTTTAAATTATTATATATTATATCTTAATTTTATTGGACTTTTGATTAAATTATATTATATCTGCCTTTTATTGGACTTATACTCTATTATACTTGCCTTTTATTGGACTTTGAATTAAATTATATTACATCTGTCTTTTATTGTACTTTAGATCAAATTATATCTGTCTTTTATTGGTAGTAATCAAATTCCATCCTAAATATTATAGCTACGATATTTTTCTAAGTTTTCTCAACATTGTAACTAATTGCAATAATACGTTCCTTTATGCAATAATACGTTCACTTTTTTCCTTTTGTGTACGCGTTACATAATTTAACTCTACGTTGATTGATTATGACTGATTAGCTACCCAATCTTATCTCACATATTGCAAGTTCAGGCTCGAAGCCAGGGGACCTAGAAGGCTGAGCCCCCGTTAATTTTTCTTGACCCCTTACAAATATTTAATTTTGTGTATATTTCGTAAGCCCAGCCCCCATAAATTTGTTGTGACCCCCCCTCATACATTTGTGGCTGGCGGCAGGCCTGAGTGCAACACCATTTGGAAACAGCCACAAGCCGCCACTGTTTGGAAGTTTTTTTTTCGTTCATTAATTAGGAGACTCTTCTAAATACGTTATCTCTATGCAGTTTCTCCTTTAACTTCTGTAATAATGTCTCTCTCTCTCCTTTCTTTTTTGGCGTAATACTTTATGCACCGAAATCTGACCTTTTCCTTATTCCCAAGTTGACGATATCATTAACCTTTCAATATTGTGAAGAGTCATTTATTTTCACGAGACAACGAAAAGGTCAACTTGTGACCTACTGTGATTTTCTTTTTCTGTTTGTGAACGAGATGCGCTAGATGGCTCTAGTGATATTGAAATCTCTCTCTCTCTCTTGTTTCCACAGACTGGTAGCTTGCTAAGCTAGTGGTACCCCAGTGACATTTTGCCTGCATAATACATAAGGGTTGCTAGTTCAAGCGTATCGTCAGTCACTTAATATAAGAAGTCGTTGTAGAATACAGCAAAAGAAGCAAGACTTTAAAAAGAAAAAACAAAGACAAAAAAATGGAGAAAGAAGCATAAACATGGAAATATAGATCCATCTTTTCGTTATTTCCTTGGAAATCTTTTTTCTGTTGCTTCTAAACTTTGTTATTTTCCAAGAAGAATACTTAATTGACCGTGAAATTCGAGGATATTGAAACACGGAAGAAATTTCCGAAACTAACACTAGATGGCAGCAGTATTTTCAATTTTTCGTTTCTTCTTCATCGATATGAAACAAAATGGCGAACATAAACAGCTAAGAAACATTTTTATTTCTTTTCCTTTACGTTCCTTTGTCTGAGCATGTTCGGAAAGCCTTTGTTTTTTTGTATTTCATTACTGATTCAAACGGGTAAATGACGCTTAATACGAAATAAAATAAATGTCTCGTTTTCGTATTAAATAGAGACCAACCAGGAATTGAGTTGTGGAAAAAGAATAAAGAGAGCTTCTACCCCGTATTTTGATTTCTGTTCTGTAAATGCATATAAACATTACAAAAAAGCCATGTACGTTAAAATAAAATTTAATTATTTTCACATTTACCTATGTAACTTGCGAAACTATTAAATATACAAGAAACTGATATCTCATGTTCAGAAGAGCCTAAGTTACTGAAATGTGTGAAAATTTTAATAGTACGTTGACATTTTTCAAAATTTGAATTTTATTCATGATCTTTAGGCATCTATGCCTCAGGACGGTATAGGCTGGAGAAGAGATGCAGCAATAAGTCAGCCAGGATCTTAATTTAAGGTACCATCAGGGGGGGGGGCATTTGACTGAGGAAAAAATGTCAGTCAGGATGGTTGTTTGCTTGGATCGAACTCAGGACCTGCCAAAAACGAAGTCAATTCTATACCAGTTGAACGAGTTACTCACATTTTATACAATTACATGTATTGTTAAGGTAGTTTAAAATCGCGGAATTTCGTGTCAACTCTTGAAATGGGGACTTGCAGAAGACTGGGCAAATCAGTTAGGTGTAAGTTTTGTAATGGGAAACTGCTGGAGGAAAGATAAGGTAACGTACACTGGTGCATTCAAATATTGTAACTGAGCTCAAATGATATTATGAAAAGAATGATTGGCTCGATCGGTCGTAGTTCAGTTAGTGGAGCCTTAGCTTAGCAATCGGGAGGTCCTGGGAAAGATCTGACCATCACGACTGAGTAACCTTCAAACATCTTCTCCTCCATCTTGAACTTGAGATGTTTAAAGGCCATAAATAAATTAAAATAAAGGAAGATTGGATGCAAAGAGAACAAAAGACAATTGGAATTCAAACAGAGCATTAACAGTCCAACTTCATTGCATTCTCTGTGCTCGTTAAACTCCAATGGAGGAGGGGTGTCAGTGACTGACACAAGACGACATGTTGAAAAATGTGTAAGTATGTATAACATTGCATGTCTACAACCAATTACATGTATAATGAAAGCATAATTAAGTGAATGATTTATTGATTGAATAAACAGACACGTGTTTTACGTAACTAATATCTACTCGTATATTTTGTAGTGTATATTACTTCGAAACAACGCATTAGGCCAGAAGCAATCCGATATTATTGCATGTAAATATGTAATGCCACATATGAACCGAACTTTTAAAGTTATTACTTTATTTAGATATATTTTTTTCCTTAGAGATTCATGCAGTATTTAAGCAGAAGATTCATGGTACAGAAAAACTATCTATGATTTAGGAGAAAAAGCCCAACCTCTTTCTTCCCCCGCACGATGTAATAAATATTCCACAAAGTGGCACCCGAACTCCGGCATTCAAAATACGCCGCTACATAGTCTCCCTTTTCCTTTTAAAAGATTTTTATCCATTATCAAATCAACCCCTCTTTTCATTCTTAATACTGAATAAAAATGCATTTGAATATACAAACAGAAAAAAAAAAGCAAAAGGAAAAGAAAGAAAAGACCCCTCCCTACAAAAACATTCTTCATCATCGCTGTCAGCTTTCATATGTACTGCTCTTATCATATTCTCAAACAGCCACTTCTTTGGATTTACTGCATATGTAACTTAAAGGGAGATAAAAGATTTTGTGAGAGAAAATTTATTCTTTAAGATAGAGAAGGGGATGTTGTAACGGATGGAGAAAGCCTCCTGGTACAAGTGTGATCTTTTTAAATGGATAATACCTTTGTGTACCAGCTGTACCACATCAGCTCTTCACTCCAAGTTTTAAAGTATATATATTTATCATACTTTAAATACGATTATTTTTCTTATTCGCCTATCACGTGTCAATAGAGCAAAATGTAATGATAATACCACCGTCAGATATGACTTTATTGGATCATTAGATAAAATATTTTTTGTGATGCTGGCTGGTATGTATTAAAAAGACTTATCTTGGAGTTCGCTACTATCTATGATTTTAACGTTATTCATTTGTTGTGTTAATTGTTTAGTAAAGTTAAGAAAAGATTGACATCCCTTTTAAGTATTATGCACAACACAAGGGACATTCATAAAGGTTTTCTTCCGACGATATTAGTGAGTTTTTGGAAATTGAAATTGAAATAATTTTTGGCCATTAGAGATCTGTGACTCAGGCAGGATAGGGTAAGCTAGGGGAAAGAATGTGAGAAGGATTTGGTCAGGACCTAAGTTGAAGTTACCATCCCGGCATTTGTCTAGTGAGACTAAAGAAAAATCCTGGAAAAACTAAGTAGTTATTATGGTCAAATGCTGGTATCGAACCCACAGCCCTAACGAATTCGAGGCTAGCGCCTTACCAACTGAGCTACGGCCGCTCAATGGAAGTTCTAGGAAGTTCATATCTGGTAAACATATAGTACAAAGTCGTTTTGGAAAAATCTTCTAAATTTCATTATTATAATATTTGACCTGTTATGTTGCAAGACTACACTGAAAATAAAACTACACTTTTAGTTCACAAATCACAATATGTCAGAAAATAGTTCACAATATGCCCCAGTATGACCATGTTTTCAATGCATAATTTATTAACTTTTCGTGAAATGAGTATGAACTACATCTTGTGTTTAGTGCATAACATATGAACTTCTGGTGTACTGAACCCAATTTATTCACGAAATGTTCATTCAATGAAGGGGAGCATGCACTAAGAGTATTCTCAAATAAAGAGAGCTTTCGTTAATATGAACTGCATGCGTATCTTACATAAACCATGAGGCACAAGCAAATAAAAATACACATTGAGCACATAGAGAGCTTTTTAGACCCTACGTATGTTCACATGGATTCACAATTAGTTCAGTTTTGGCGAAGCATTTATGTAAAATTTATGCCTTAAGATTTTCAGTCTGAATAGGAGGAAGTGTGCTCACTCTAACGTAGGAAAATCAGAGAATTGACTGTTGTCAGTAGTAGATTATAATGTGTGATGAAAATTGTTATATATTTTCGCAACTTGGACCGGACCTCTCTATACCAAACGGTACTCTCCAACTCCAACAAAATCTATGGAAACAGTCCATGTATGTTGATTCTCCGCCGCAAAGGAAAGCTGAAAAAACTAATGCTTGCTTTCCTTTACTGCAGGGTTATTATATCAACTTGATCAAGAAACTATGCGAAGCGAAGCGCTTATGCCGAAGCGATGGTGAAGGCTCAGAAAATGTATCTTGATGCTTCGTGATATAAAAAAGCATAAGCACTGACCATAAAGCAGCGTAACAGGTGAATTTTCCATGGCGATTGGTGCGCCAAAACATGCCTCAAATACCATATTCACCAGATTTGGAGCTAGCTGATTTTTTTCTCCTTTGAAAGGAGAAATTTTCGAAGTTAGATCAATTCAAAGAAGCATAGAGTATTCAATAAAGCCTATACAGGCCTTGAGTTAGGTTAAATAAGCCGTATATGAGAACGAACATGTACAATGCCTAAGTTCGAAGTATATGAAATAAGCCGTATACTAATTGAATTTTATGTATTGCCTTTAGGCATCTAAAGCTTAGGCTGGCATAGGGGAGGGGAAAGGATGCGGAAAGGTATTGCCCACGGCCTAAGTTGAAGGTGCCATCCCGGTATTTGCCTGGTGTGACTGAAGAAGAAACATGGAAAAACCTCAGTCAGGATGGTCAGTCGCTGGAATTGAACCCACGACCTCCCAAATGCTAAGCCAACGCTCTACCACTGAGCTACGGCGGCTCGGTATGCCGTATACAAGAACGACCATTCGAAGAAAGGTTGCTATGTCAAATTTTAAGCAAATAACATAGGTTATGTTAGGTTAAAATCACACTTTTCTGTAAATCATATACAATATCAATGTATCAGCTTGTCCCATGAGTTCCGAACATAGAACACTTCATTGTACTCAAGTGTGTAGAAGAAGGAGAACAGTCTACTCCACGTTTTCGAAGTGTGCCTTGTGCTTCATCATGGCAGAGTCGGAGGACTACATACGCCATGTCATGCCGTATGAATTTCACCAGGAACATACAGCCAACACAGCGTCACGAAACATCAAGGCCGTATATGGTCATGGCACTGTGGATGTGCGAATGTGCCAGAGGTAGTTCCAGATGTTACCGACTTCGGTCTAGGGACACCAGTCTCACCGATAAGCCACGACAACGGAGACCTGTGCAGCTGGACAACGATGCCCTGTGAGCAGCGGAGGAAACAAATCCAATGCAAACTTTTGAAGAACTGGCCAGCGAACTCCATGTCACGCAACGCCTCAACAGCAGCAGCAGCTTGCGTTTTATTAATAGTGTTGATAATTAGTTTTATTCAATGCTTACAGGTAAACCTATCGATGCTTCAAACTACTTTTTAGACCAAACTTGGTAGAAGAGTAGGGTACGTCAAGAAACCACCAGAAAACACGATTAAAAGTGCTTTCGTCCATAAAGACGGGCACAGTGGCCAAACGTTTGATAAGTCATAAGAATAAGTACCTATAGTGGGATCTATGCAAGAAAACACGTTAATTTGTAAAATGTTTGAAATAATATAAAACAAATACACATGCATAGATAGTGGTCAGTGCGCTATCTTTTAGATGGTACGTTTGTAATATGATGGTTGAAAATCGCGACTCTGCCCAATCTCACATGCATAGATTATAGAGAGTGAACGAGAACTAGTCTTGGCTAGTGAGTCCCCCGCGAGCCCTTCCTGCAGGGCTAGGAATAATGGAGAATTAGGATATTACGGACAATAGTAGCAGTTTGCGCTCACGATTGTGTTCGCGAAAGGGTCTCAATTAAGTTCACTTGCCTCGGGACCCAGCTTGCCTTACGCCGCCACTGGTTAGGACTATAAACGAAGCTTTTTTTTTTAGAGAAAGAACCAACACATGCAACCAAGGGAAGAAGGAACATCGTATATATATATCGTATTGAACGAGACTTAGATTTTAACCAGGGAAGGGAACAAGTCGGATTTCGTCGTGGATTTAGCACAATGGACCACATACAAACATTGAATGAAGTTATGGAAAGGACTAATGAATATGAACTTCCACTATGTTTGGGATTTATAGATTTTGAAAAAACTTTCGATTCAGTCTCCTTGTCAGCAGTACTTAAATCACTTGAACATCAAGGCATCGAAAGTGCATACATCAAGTTACTGCGAAACATTTACTCGACTGCCACTTCTGTCATTAGACTGCATCAAGACAGTGAAAAATTTAAAGTTGGAAAAGGGGTAAGGCAAGGAGATTCAGTTTCTCCAAAACTGTTTTGTGCGGTCCAGGAGAGAGTGTTCCAGAATTTAAACTGGGATGAAGTTGGAATTAAAATTAATGGCGAATATCTTCATCACCTACGGTTCGCTGATGATATAGTCCTGTTTGCTTCAAGTGCAGAAGAACTACAAACCAGAATGGAAGAACTGAGTAACGAGAGTTCGAAAATAGGCCTTAAAATGAACTTAAGTAAAACAAAAGTAATGTACAACCAACATGCTGCAAAGAAGGAAGTGAAGACTAACGGAGAGACAATAGGCATAGTTGATGAGTATGTTTACCTAGGCCAGCTTAAAACATCGAATGCAAAGGTGACTGATGAAATAAATAGAAGATGTAAAATGGCGTTTAGTTCTTTTGGAAGACTAGACTTTATTTTCAAAAGCAAACTTCCAATGTGTCTAAAGCGTAAAGTTTATAATCAATGTGTCTTACCTGTAATGATGTACGGCTGCGAAACTTGGACATTGAATGCGCAAACGACTCAAAGATTGAGAGTCACACAAAGAGCAATGGAGAGATGCATGCTAGGAATAACCAGGAGGGATAGGAAGAGAAATGAATGAATTCGGACACAAACAAAGGTAGAGAATGTAATCAAGACTGCGAAGAAGATGAAGTGGAGATGGGCCGGTCACATAGCTAGACGAACAGATGGAAGGTGGACGACAAATGTACTACAGTGGATTCCTAGAGAAAAGAAACGACCGAGACGACGTCCAAATGTAAGATGGGTAGATGAAATCAAGCGTTTTTCAGGAGCTACATGGATGAGGATATCAGTAGACCGATATATGTGGAAAGAAAAGGGGGAGGCCTTCATCCAGCAGTGGATAGAAAACGGCTGAATATGATGATGATGATGA
>JAGDQP010007030.1:0-27832 GCA_022664845.1 Lepisma saccharinum
GGACATGTAATATGAACGAAGAACTCTGCACTAGTTACGTTCATGCCGGTTAACACACGACGACGCGAATACGCCCACATCAATTCTAGCGACTCGGAAGAAACGAGACATTCTGATCATACATCTGATTCAGACGAAAGTACAAATATGGCGACTCCAAACGTTATTGTATATAACAACAGTTTACCTTTGCCTCGATTCAGCTCAAAAACAGGCTCAATCGACTCTTTCTTCAAATCATTTGATGGTGTCGCAAAACAAAATAATTGGTCACAGGAGAAATGCAAAGAACTGTTACCTACTACATTTCTTTCTAAAGACAGGGACCGAATACAGGTCTGCATAGACAAATTTCACATTCAGGATTTGTCTTACGCTGACTTTAAAAAGAAAATATTGCAATTTTTCAGGAAGCCAATTGCTAAAATTGATGTCGGAATCAAATTACGCGAACGTATACAGCGCAAGCGTGAGAATGTAACGAATTATGTTATCGATATTCAAGCATTGATAGCAAAATTCAATTACGACATTGAAGGAAACGCAACAGTAAGTCTTATAATAAATGGCTTATGACCCTACTATTTAGAACGAATAGGGAATAAATCGTTTCAAACAGTAAATGAGCTACTTACTGAATTGCAAGCTATAGAAACGACACGATATACAGTGCGTAATCGTCAACGTAAAACTCGCGCAGAGGATAGGCATAAAAAGAAAAATCATAAACGTTCTTACTCTTCAGATTCGTTACCATCATCCGCATCGAGTTCTGATTCTCATTCCGAAATTTCTGATAAAGAGGATGAGACATGGATAAAGGTTTCACCAAACGTTATCCATAAATCTAAGAAAGAACCACAAACAGCGGAAGATGTTCAAGCTCTACAAGCTCAAATGAAGAAATTGTCATTACAACTACAACTATATCAGCAAAAATCTAAATCTAAAATGCCACCGCTCTCAAATCAACAACACCACCACCAACAACAACATCAGCAGCAACAACAATTCCAAAAACAACAACGTCAAAATTATAGCAGAAATCAACAAGGTAATTATAAAGGAAATAATTTTGATCCGAATTTTCACTACAATAATAGAAATTATAACAATAATTTTCGTCAACAAAATAGATATCCACGAAATAATTTCCAGCAGAATCGAAATTATAGGCCAAATTTTCAACAACAACGATATTCACAACAACCTTCATATAATCGTAATCGTTCTTTTTCAAATTCGTATAACCAAATTTATAATAATCAGTATTATTATAATAGGCAAAATCAAGGATATAGACAAGCTCCGCGATTTTGGCAACAATACTCTCAACAACAAAACCGTCCATATCCGCCGCAATGGCAAAATCAACCGCGTCAACAACAAAATCCACAATATCAATCAGGTCCGCGACAAACACGAAATCAGGTTTATACAACAACATACCAAAATCCGAATCTAGTTAGCGATCCAATAAATTACCAACAACCTTTAAACGGAGAAATACTGCAGTAAAATATGAGGCCACTGCAGGACGTCGAAAACCTAAAGTGCTCAAAGCTCCGATTACAATCAAGGATGATCTAGCATTTTTACCAATTAGATTAGACAATAGGAAACGCGATTCACTTTTGGATTTACCGCAAGTCAGGCATGTATAATTGATTCTTCATTAGTAACTAAATATATGCAGCTAAGATATGAAGATGTGTAAATACAAGGTGTTTCACAAGACACAATAACAATAAATAAAATAGCAATAGTTAAATTTAAAATAGGAAATGCACGTTTTTCGCAAGAATTTCTCGTTTTAGATAATTTTTCACAAAAACTTTTATTAGGCAGTAATTTTTTACTTCAACATCAGGCAACGATTAGTTATGAACAAAAAACATTAACTTTAACACATTTTGGCAGAAATCCTCCAAATTTACCCCGTAGAAAACGAAATTTAACATATGTTTTGGAAACTAAATTAACAACGCAAATAGAAGCAAATTTGAGACCGAAGTATGTTACTTCTAGACGTATTTTTCTTCCAAAGCGTACTGAAATTATAATCCCGTTAAAATTAATAGAATCACGCATGGGACGAGAGTCCGTATTAGAACCACATTTAGCTGTACAACAAAAATATGGAATATTGATTCCTACAGCTATTCTTTCACCTTCTGCATTAGTTAGAGTTATTAATCCAACAGAACGGAAAATTATGCTTCCCCGACACTTAGAAATTGGACATACTCAACAACTATATGTTCCACCGGTTCTTACTTGTAATATTGCATCACGAAGTGATACTTTGAACAAGGAAGAAAATGATGTAGAAAAAGATAGATCCAAATTTGATCGATCACGCATTTCTATAGGTTCTGATTGTAGTCCGGACGTAAAAGACAAAATTCTTCAATTATGCTATACCTACGCTAATGTATTTCCTTGGGACGATCAAACTATCGGACTTGTACGAGGTTATCAATTTCCAATTGAGTTAGACACAAAATTACCGTTTCATCGTCGACAATATCCCATCCCCTATGCTCTTAAGAACAAAATCAGGCGAGAAATTAATACTCTTCTCGAACAAAAGATTATAGAACCATGCCAATCACCTTTTAATAGTCCAGCACTACTTATACAGAAACCAGACTCATCCGTAAGACTAGTTCTCGATATGAGAGATATTAATCATCATGCTAAATTTATGACTACTTCACTTCCATCTTTACATCATGTACTTTCCACAATATCAGGAAAATATTGGTATAACAAACTAGATGTAAAATCAGCATTCTGGAATATTGAAATTACAGAAGAAAGCCGTGATTGTACCGCATTTTGTCTTCCAGAATTAGGAACTTACAGATTTTGTGTATTACCTCAAGGTTTGACCTCCGCGCCTAGCATATATACATCAATTATGAATCTGGCCATGTCGAACGTAGCGCCGATGCATATAACAACGTACCCCGACGATGTATTACTCTATGGAAATGATGAAAAAGAAATGTCAAAGTTACTCGACACCTTATTCAAGCGAATGCAGAATATTGGTCTTCGATTTTCTTTAGAAAAATCAACCTTTATGCAACACAAAATTATGGCCTTAGAACACGAGATTTCTTTGTCAGGCTGTTCTATGTCAAAACGGATGGTAGAAGCAATTCAAAATTATAAAACACCGAAAACACCTAAACAGCTACGAAGTTTTCTCTCCTTATGTTCATTCTTAAGTAAATTTTGCCACAATTTTGCAACTTACGCGTACCCCCTACACATATTACTTCGGAGAAATCAGAAGTATATTTGGACAGAGTTGCACGAAAAAGCATTTCAGACCCTCAAAGAAAAATTATTAGAAGCTCCAACTCTTCGACCCTATGACCCCAAGAAATTACTACGAATTTATACAGATGGTAGCACAGTCGCGATATTGAATATTTTACAACAATGTAACAACGATGATGACCCCAAAATAGATTCTAATTGGTGGTCTATTGCTTACTTCAGCAGATTATTAACAGACACTGAAGGAAGACTTCCAATATACCAACTTTTGAGTATGATTGCAAGTTTTCGTAACTTCTATTATTACCTAGTAGGCAGACATTTTTTCTGTTCACCGATAATCGTAGTTTGACATTTTTTCAAACACAAAAACGACTACCGCCAAAACTAGTACGATGGCAGATAGAACTATCATCATATGATTACACGCCAATTTTCACTCCTTCAGGACGTAATATAGCTGATGGCTTGAGTAGATATACAGAAGTTTTACACAAACCAACAGACTTTCAGTTTAAATATCTACAATGTTTTGCAACAACAACAGTAAATCAAGTAGAAAACTTGGCAAACATCAGTAATCTTCAACGTAGTGATAAATATTTTGGTGACATTTATAAACATCTTTCAGGCGAAGAAATAGGCGATGAAATCGCGCAAAAACAGGCAAAATACTATGTACTTCAGGAAGCATCGAATGCCCAATGGAGACAGGCTTTTGATTTGTATCCCACATGTTTTAAGAGACAAAATGTTTGTTCTGTTACATGCTTTACCTACGGCCGGTCATCATTCTTTTTCACGCACATATGCATTAGCTTTATCACGCATTTATATGCCTCGTATGAAAGCATTCATAAAATCATCGTGCGATACTTGTTTAATCTGTCAGACAACTAGGAAATCCCGGGAACATTTATTACAAGTTCCCCAAACATATAAACAGTGGTGTCCAGCACTGTCAGTCATTTTCCTAGACGAAATGTGTCCATTAACAAACACACCGCGAGGAAATAGATTCATCATCTTGCTAACAGATTTGTGTACTAGATACCTAATAGGAAAAGCAATACCATCTCTTGGTACTGAAGCTGTTATAGATTTTATTTATAACGACTTCATACTTTTTTACGGTGTACCTAAGAAAATTTATACTGATATGGCATCATATCACACCAGCAAGAAATTCCAAGAATTTGCAAGTTCCCTAGGTATACAAGTATGTTATGCACTTCCAAAATCACATAGAACGACAGGATTAATTGAGAGACAGGTCCAGTCATTGGAACTGAGCCTTCGTCATTTTGTTAAAGCAGACGGTACAAATTGGGACACAGTTTTGCAAACATGCATTTTTTCATTAAACTGCGCAATTCATACTGTAACAGGTACATCGAGTTTTTACAAACTCTGCGGAATGGAACCAAATTTGAGTTTTTAAAATCTTATGAATCTTCCATATGACAATATTAATAACGACGATCGTATCAAATTATTAGAAACGATACGTAAAGAAGCATTTCAAAAGCTTCATTCAAGATTCTTGCAAACACGCAAACGTTTACAACAAAAAGCCAAGATTTTAGAATTCAAACCAGGCGACGCAGTTTTACTGGAAAATCTAACCGTAATTCCAGGCACTTCTAAAATATTTTTGAATCATTTTTATATAATTGCGAAAGTCATAACGCAAAATTCCGGAAATCGGTATACTGTAGAATTTTTAACTAAACATGGCACGCCGAAACAACTAGGTTGATGTAACCAGGTTACGCTTATTCAAAAAACAAAATTTGATTAAGAAATAGAATGAAAAAAAAAAGTTAAACCAAAGTTTTACCAAATTAAAATATTGATCGTGTATAATTACCCCAATCATACTTTTATGAATAATCCAAACATTGAAATATGTAGTTCACGACTGTGAGGAATAATGATGCTGCTCGTTAAAAACAACTGTTATTTAACGCACAGACATGTGATAAGCTGAATTCTGCTAAGACGTCGAGCTATATGTTTTAGAATGATGATTCATTGTACACTTGAGAACTAGAGAATATTACGAAGTGATAAATTCTCATTTTGCAATATGTAATGATTATTCGTACAACTATGATTTCCCTAACTACGAAAAAAATCTCCACGTCAAAATTTTTCACATTTAGATTTTAGCTGAAGACTACAAATGTTCATTATTAGTTTTAAGGAAGCAACTAAGTTGTTTACGCTACTTTAGTATGTAAGGGTCCTACCGACAAAGTCTTTAGAGATTATTTAATCATAAGAGTTACACATTTAAATTTTGAAAAAGCAAAGAACCATGATCACGAATTAATTTGTTATTTAAATACCTACTATGGATTTAAATAATGCATGCATGCAAACAAACAAGAAAAAAAGAAGCCCACTATGGACTAACATTTTATTAGAAAAATTCAAACGACCCAAATATTGGAAAGCAATAACTTTTGAAACTATTCCCCAAATATCATACTATTTATCCTGCACCGTGATCATAAATAGGAAAATCCTTTATCATATTATACAAATACGAAAAGCAAACGCGATACATTTATTTATCATTAAACATACCAATTTACGAAAGAAAGAAAAAAACGCAGGAAAAACACTTTAACCCCACGAAAAAAAGGGACAAAAATAAAGGAACTATTTTAAAATAAATCATGTACAAGCTTTTCTTCTCTAATTCATAAATTATAGTGTAGAAGATATTTCAATACTATTGCATTGAAATACAAAATATAATAAATTTCCCCCACCCAAACGTTACCCCTACCCCATCACAAAAATTAAGGACAAACAGGCTTTGACTTCATTTTTCGATAAAGTACGCTAAAATTTATCTAGAAATTACATTTTATCCAATTCGCATGATTTTAGACAAAATCATAACTTTTCGAAATATCAAACCGATTTTGACGAACTTCACGTAGTGACAAATACGACTATTTTAGACAAATTGAAATTACAGACACGTGACGAAGAGACAAGCCGAAATTATAGTAGACAATTGACAAATAGACAATCAAATCTTTGTAAATACTTAGAACTTTCGAAGAATTTGAATTCGAATTTGTTTCGAACTATTCGACTGTTCTTAATACTTACCTTCATTCTTCAATTTGTGATTAAATTCATGATATTTCTCACATCTTTGACATTCCAGACAATAAATTCTCAGACATTTCAATTCTCAACCAAAATTGACAACAGTGTAGAATTTGGAAAATTCATCACTTACCTAGAACGAGAAAAGAACAAAAATTTGGCTTTAGAATAAATTCATTAAAATCATATCAATAGTTCATTTCAATAATAACAAATATTGGAACAATATAGAGAAAAGAATATAATACGCAATAGTCTAATTACCTTTAAATAAGATATACATAGGTCAACATTACTCCGACCTCGTTCCGCTCAGCAGTAATGTAAAAATTATATTCAACGTCTTATTTTACAATATTCACATTTAATAACATTCGAACGTAAAATTCGGTCAAACAAGCGTCAAACCGTGCGGGACTATCTTCCCTCGCAGCAGTAAAGCACATAGACTCCTTAATTTTTTCCCGCTCCTCATGCGACAAAACAAATTCGTAATACTCATTCCCCAATTCACCAAATATTTGATTCCGAATCCCGTGAAATAAATTATTTATAGAAACGACCCGATCCCAGTACAACTATAGAGGCACCATGCTTGAAACTAAAATTCTAGATTTCAGAATACCTTTAATAAATCACCCTTTATTTTTTAACTGCTTATCTTTTAATTTTAATTAGCCAATCAGAATATAACTTTCAGACTCCTATTTTAAATAACACATATATTTACCGCGTTGGGAACCATGAAAGTTCACCATCTCACAGATAGACCCCTTACAATCCCGGAAAGGAAAAATTGAAAGTTAAATCCCCTGATCATTTAAGGTGTATGACCTCAACTGACCGTTTATTTCAATGACGACAGGACGCTTAGACGACTATCACATTTAAAACTCCCACGAATAACAACTTCTTCCCTTTAAATTTTCTTACTACACAAGTTGACATTTAATAATAATAATAATAATAGCAATAATAATTATAATAATAGAGTCATCTCTTTCTCATAAATCACGTAATTTAATCAGCAATATGAATTAATACAATATTTTGACCCCTTCGATTATTCTTTTCAACTGTTTTGTGACAGGCAAACGCCACATTTTACTAATATTCATTCCAAGAATGAATTTTGTATAATTATTCATTAAACTTAATAATTAATTATTATTTCCACCCATATTCCTTGTATTTGAACTCTCTTTACGTCAAAACACCGATGCCATTTTGACATGATTACAAGTCGATCAATGTTTTATCTACGATTATTATTATCTCAATAGGAATATTAATCAGTACGACACGCGTACGACACGCAACAATAAGTACGACACGCGAAAGACAGACGGACATACAGTACCGATATGTTTTCCGACTACATACCAATAAGTAAATTCTACTTTTACAACAAGAAACGTTTTATACTATGCAAGAACATTATGTTCACGACCGGAATGCCCATATAGTATCTATGCCCAAAACGCTATGACCCTCAACCCATTTCAATTTTGTAAATATGTATTATACTTTTTATGTATTCGATATTTATTCAATATTTTAGTAGTTTTATTACAAGGTGAATACATCAGTGTTTCACATTGCATTTGTTCAAGGTGAACACATTAGTGTTTTCCATTGCTTTATTTTAATTCATGTACCGTAGAATAGATAGTATAACCGCATTTAAATTTTATAGTCATTAAGAAAAAAAAATCTATATAGTAACCGTTGTCAAAACGACCCATACGCCATCAACCTACCAACCCATATTATTGACACAAAATACATTTCATTTAAAAAGATGCATTTTCCCTTAAATTTATTTTATAAGATAGGTTAATTTTTTTATGAAATATATGTGTAATTATGTACAGAGCATTTATGGTTCAGCGCAATTTATTTAAGCATTTATTGTAATCCATGAAACTATACCTTTTCTTTTTGTTCTATACTATGTTTTTCATTTTAAGTTTAATTTAATATATAGAGGAAATTATATTTAATAGTATATTTTATTCATGACACCACTTGCTATTTTTTAATTGTATTTTTCTTTTCCTTTTACTATTTTCTTTCTTTTCTTTTACATTTTACTACGAAAAAAAAAACGATTTAATATTAATTTACTTGACTTTTCTATTATTTTAATGAGATACTGCTTACTTCAAAACAAACCAAATGCACCGAAAGGGAGGGAAAACACGCTTATGCTGAGCTATACGCCAAGCTTTATTCGAAACCCATTGAAATTACATCTAAACAAGTTAATTGTGCTGCAGAAAGACTGAATTAATACCAGTCAACATTTTAAAGTTTCCCCGTAAGACGCAGAACCCCGAGAAAACCCAGCCAATTCTCGTTTGGATATTTCAACGCAGAACTTCATAGTGGAAACCAGGACCAATCTACACGTTCGTTGCACCGACAACTAACCACCAGTACTTCACAAACGTTATATTTCCCCTTCCACCCAACTATTGGAACTTTTGGAACGAAACTTTTGATACATCCCGGATAGTGAATGCCAAAGACAATTCCAGGCATAAGGAGCCCTAACTTGGAACAACCCCACCCAGGACAACAATTTAGATCTTCAGTGCTCTACAATTACTGTGAATACATGTTCACATTAACCCCAGTTTACCTCCCTGTGGAAAATTTTAGTGATCGAGGTTTTATCCCCGCACTTCCAGATACAGAGAAAAGATATTTCTAAAATGATCCCCTTATAACAACTTTAAACTCAGTGAGTGTACTGCAACTTTTTTGAAACCCCTCTCATTTTGAGTGCTTACGACTACAAATAGTGTTTTTTTGAATTCTTATCGGACAAGTTTGAACTTTGAACATATATTGATTGATTAATGTTTTATGTACTTTAGTGACTTCGATATTTTAGACATAGTGTATAGTGAAAATACTAAGTGACATTTTCCAAGATATATATAGACCAAATACAGTGACTTAGTGAAATTGTGACTAGTATATTGATTCTTATGATTTTGTGAACATTGTTCCTTATACTACGATAATTATAACTAAAAACTTTTACCATTGTATTACCAAATCCCCTATAGACGTTTCTCATCATTTGATTGGAAGCACTAAACCACGGAAGCGAAAAAAAAGAAGGAAACAAAAAGTGCGATACTTTGTTATATAAATTTCACACTATTCGCAATTTTATAAACTATTATCGCTGACTAGCACAAACTATTCAACGTAGCACGAACTGTCTTAGTGTCGTCCAGTGAATGTCTTCTCACGCAAGAGTTCCCAGGAATGGACGTTGAGATAAACTCCACTTTTATCACCCTTCTTGTTTAGGTCTGCAGAATTTTCACCTTCCTCTTTGTTCAACAGCATTTCATAGCTGTCTCAATGCTTACGAGTGTTTCTATGGACACATTCAACACAGTTCGTTACCATTGAAATATAAAATACAATGATGGACAGAATAATGAAATGTTTCATTGATCAACGATTATATGTATATTTAATTATGTTTTCCCTACATGTACGATATATTATGGCTTATGCTTCAATAAAATTTCCGAACTTTATGTAAAAAAAATGAATAAATAAATATGTATTATATATATCTATATTTAGTTTTCGCTTTACTAGTAACAATTTTGATTGTACTCACTTCTCATGTATATATTGTTCAACTTTCAAAATATTATACAGAGTGTTCTTAAAATAAATATTATACAGGGTGTTCTCAAAATGTTGGGACACATTTTTTACATAAAGTTTATCGATACCACTAGGCTAGCCGAGTAAAATTTATTTTTTAAAGAGCGGCAAATGTGATCGCCTCTCATTGTCATTTCTTGTTAATTTTGTATTTATTCTTATTTTTTTCATTATTGCAATCATATTTCTATAATTAACTCTTATTTTTAAATATATTTTATTCTGTTGTAAATTCTAAGGAATAATAAAGATGGCGGGCAGAGATTCTCAACACGAACTCCTTTTAACAAGGGATATATAGCAAAGCACACACACTTATGTAAATTATGACGCATTTCCATCGTTCTACTTTCCTTTAAGCGGCCATTTTGGCACCAACAGGAAATCATACGATCATCACGTGCAACCACTAATACGCACAAACAAGAGCAATGAACTATATTAACCTCAATCATTTCATCACCCCAAAAATCGTATAAAAAGGGCCCCGACGAGACAAGAGATCGCTCTTGTTCTCTCGGAAGCCACGACGACTACAGCAAAGAAGTCTAAAGAAGGAAGCCCTAAGATCGTTATATTTCTTCCAAAAGAAGCAGTCCTTTTCCATACAGTTTTGAGATGACATTAGGAGAACACAATTTCCAACTTCATTTTCTGAGGTATGTTTCAAGGATTTTTTTATAATAGTGCTTAAATAGTTTCATTTGCCTGAACGATGCGTGTGCTCTGTTGATTATTTTAGAATTGAATTTATTTCTACAGTGTGTGTCGTAACTTAAATGTTAATTAGTCTTCGAGTTGAGAATCTGTGCCTTTTTTTAGGGAAATGTAAAATCTTGTAGTCCATTTTATTTCTAAAGTTAGAATTTAATCCATCCCAAAAGAAACCATTATTTTAGATCTAATTCTTACTTAACTCTCGTTGAACGTCCCTCTCGTATTTGCGAATGCTCGAACCTTTATCTGAGTTACGCTCGAGTAGACTTCACTTTTAGCCTCCTAATAATCAAAACTAAAGTCTACATAATTTATGCCCGCACATAAATAGGGAGATATTTCTCTCTAAATTAAACGCATTGTTTTGCGGGAATCGAGACGTTCACAATATGTATTTGAGGAATAGAAAATTAGTTGCTTATTCAGATATACGATGGGAATTCAGAAAGTAATGTCTTCAAGCGCACTATTTGGCCAATAGTACTGGAAATATTCTGAACTGTTTATCATTAATGCACTGATGTTTAAGCTTTAGAATGTCTTTTGTTTCACCTTTCTATCTCTTCTCGTTCCAGAGTAATGGAGCAATCCATGGCATTCAGTGGTGACGTCCGGTTGAAACAGAAGGCTGTCCTTGAATTTCTGACTGCGGAAGGTTGTGCGCCCACCAACTTTCATCGCCGTTTAAATGCAGTTTATGGGGATGCTTGTGATGACGTGAGCACTGTGCGGAGGTGGGAAAAGACTGTGAAAGACCAAAATCCAGCCGCATCAAATCTCAATGATCAGCACCGAAGTGGACGGCCCGCAATGGCCTCCGATGACGATTATCAACATCAGGTGGACGAGTTGATTCGTGGCAATCGCAGGATCAAGCAACACGAGATCGCAACAACGCTCGCCATTTCCATTAGTTCAGTGAACTATATCATTAAAGACCTTCTGCGTTGCAAGAAGATATGCGCTCGTTGGGTACCTCGGCAGCTGACGCCTGACATAAAAAAATCGGGGAAGAGAATCTGTCAGCTGCTGCTCCTGCGGTGTGAAGAGGAAAGTGACGACTTTCTTCGAAGAATTGTTACTGGCTACGTGTCGTAGACACACCATTACGACCCGGAAACGAAGCGTCAGTCGATGGAGTACCGTCACACTCCTCTTCTCCGCCAAAAAAATCAAAGTTGTCCCATCTTCTGGCAAAGTGTTGTTGCCCCTCTTTTGGGATTGGGATCGGGTTGTGCATACTGAATTTCAGCGAAACTGTCAGACAATAAACTCAGATCGCTACGTTGACACTCTAAAGCGACTGCGGTCCAGATTGCAACGCACTTGCAAAGATAAACAGGCAATTCTGCACCACGATAATGCTCGTCCACACACAAACCACAAAACTCAGGAAGCAGTGAGGTTCACGGACATTCTGCCTCATCCTTCCTATAGTCCGGATCTTGCGCCCTGCGACTTTTGGGTCTTCACCAAACTTAAGGATCACCTTAAGATCCAACGCTACAGTTTTGACGCGAAGGTGGAAGTAGCAGTTCGGCAACGGTGTAGCCAGCAGCCATCAAGGTAATTACATATACACTGGAGAAGGTAGGCCAGTCCGCGTGAGGAGAAAAACAGAATTCCCATGCTGCCCTTCGCGGTGTGACGTCACGAGCGGGACAAATACAGAAGGCGGGAGTTTCTTTCTAAGTGTGTGTATCGGAAGGTATTTAAAATATAGTGTGTATCAGAGTCATAAGTTAACTTCCTAAAGGTTCACAATGGTGAATAGCAACAACTGTGCTGTGAAAGGATGTCCAAATTATGCGAGGAAAACAACGGGCCTTATTTGTCATCGGCTTCCAAAGGATCCAAATATACAGCGAGAATGGATAGTACCGTGGAAGCGCGCAGATAATATCAATGTGAAATACGCCTGTTCAAACCTCCTCTTGGTAGAAAGAGGAAGAAATTGTCTCTGGTCTTTAATATACACTCCCAGCATTCACGCGAACGGACTGTTGGGGAAAGAAGTCAGGATCACCAACTTAGGATTCTTGATGAAATATTTAACTATAGTATTTTTCAATCTATCAAAATAAAATTAGAATACTATTTTACTTAAGACCTTCCATCATTGGCTCAGGACGATATACGGCGGGGGAGAGAATGCGGGAAGGTAGTTGGCCAGGGCCTATTTTTGGAGGTACCATCCCGGCATAAGTATATAATTAATTAGCACTGATCAAAATCTGATTCATGTAAAACGTTAAATTACTAGCAAGCCGGAGAAATATCTTACCAAGCAGCATTGTTGCAATTTCATTTGAACTTGTTTCCGAATGGAATTTTATTATTACAAAAAGTTTTGCGGGTAGACGGGAATCAAAATTAAAGGATTTTGCACACTTTGACGAATGATGTATTCAGTTTTAACATCATAATGGCGTTTTCATGACGGTCAAGTTCATTCCAGTGTGCAAATTGGGGGGGGGGGGGGGGGAGGCCGGGATTTCCATCTGGCAAACAAATTTCCCAACCTGACGAATTTATTTTTCGTCCCTGCCAGAGATAAATTTTTCTCGCTAGAAGATATTTTGATCAAGATTAGATAAAAAATCGGAACATTTTTATTTGGCAGAAGTTGAAACTATTTTCATGCAAGTGACATGAGCTTTTACTAACAGCTAAGAAGCCTGTTTGGAAGCCATTTCTTTTGTGATGTTTATGAAGTAGCTTAATGTGAAAGATTTAATATGATTGGTTTGATTTAGTAAAATCCTATTGGAAAATACGACTCTCTCTCTCTGCTGGTCTAGTGGTTACCGTCGCTGCCTGATGATCGTAGTGTTCCGTGTCCGAATCCCGGATCTGGCACGAGATCTTTTCCAAAGCGATATGTTCTTGAACGGTGCTCACCCAGGATGATGATGCAATTGGGGAGCTGTTGTGACTAAAATACAGTGACGATCACAGTTCAGAGCTTCGGCTCTCCTTTCCCAACCCGTCTGGTCAGCGTGGTAGCAGCAGAGCAATCTCCTCTCCCCAGGTAGAGGCCTCATCATCCAGTAGTGGATTGAATATGACTGTGAATTATATATATATATATATACGTATATAGGTTGCCTGTTAAAATCCGTGCGTTATGTTTTATCCCCCCTGGCTACAAAGTTTATTCGCACACTGGTTCATTCCCAATCCCTGGGGAGGGGTGAGATTAAAAAGAGGAGAAGGAGAAGTGAGAGCGCCTCCTTTTCATTTTTTGTAACACTCCTCAAAAATGAAGATACTTATTTGCCATTTCACGTTTTATTTTCTTTGTGACAAACTTATTGTAATATAGTTCATGGTGTTTGTGTAATTTTGTATTTTAATTACAAAATTTAAAAAAAAAATGCTAAAAATTAAACAGCTTACTTTTTGAAATATCTTAAATTACTTTATCAAAAACAAAAATGTTAAACGTGCGACTACTTTTCGCTTTTTATTAGTACACAAAACAAAGCCTATAATGTATCTAATTTCTTGTATTTTCCGTAGACCTCAGACGCACGTGCACAACGGCTTCAGTCTCGTGAAAACAGGAACAACGCGTTGGTCACGTTTGTTTTTAATTTTATTTTGTGTAAATAAGTGAAATTGAGTACTTTTTTGTTAAGTATATTCAAACATAAACTTCTTATATATTCAATATACGCCCTGTATATTAGACACATATTGAGCGCGGCCGCATAATAAATGTAATAGAAATCTATTGCTCTTTACTTTACTCGATGAGCTTGTATCCCGCTAGTGACGTCACACTCACCCAGCCAATCGCAAAGCATCAACCTCGACTGGCCCTCCCTGAGCAGCCACCACAATTCTTCGCCGACGGCATGAAAAACCTTGTTTCGCGTTGGCGCAAGTGTGTTGCCCATAATTGGGACTATGTTGAAAAATGATGCCACCATTTGTAGCTGACATTGCAAGCTTTCTACTGATACATGTATGGTGCTATCTGTCAAACACAAATAAAGGTATCACCTTGGAGGCACTACTTTTTGAGTTACCCTCGTATCTGCACCTCGCTGAACATTGCACGTTTACAGGGCCGATTTTCTTTTCGGCAGATGTGAAAATCAGAACTGTCAGTTTTAGTAATTTTAGTCTTAATATGAAGCATTGTATGTGGTAAATCAATATAATCATCACCCTGGCCGGGGACTACAAACTCTATCGGAACACTATCAGCTATTGACGCCACCGGCTTATACGGCACTCTTTTATTACCAATAATACTCGTTTGAGCGGGCAGATCTAATTCTGATTTCGTACACTCACACTGCATTTCTGCTATTAATACACTCACTAGTTTATTTTTATAATACATATTACATCTACGAAAATGTAGTTTTACACATACACTGCCATGTTGGAAAGGAAGTGGATTGACCGTGCTACCTCTTAAATCAATAATAATTTGATCAAACTGTTTACGTTGTACGGGAACATAATGAGGATTTTCAAAGATATGCACATTACTAGCACCATACTCTTTAATATTTGTATTTATAATACGCAGAACTGGTGCAACAGTATCACCTACCAGTTGAGGTTCTGCAATGTTATCTACAAAATCATCTATACAGGGTAAACCCTTTTTGAAGGTATACCCGGTAAGCCTGGTATAAAGGTTGCCACTCGTCAAAATACCATATTATATTTTAAATAAATTACTGTAGTGATCGATAAATGTTTTGATAAAATATAATTTCCCGCACGCCGCGGGGCCAGCTATAATGCATGTAAAAGGTGTCTGCCATTCCATCTCTCTTATGTACGTCTTCAGAAAAATAAAACATATATTATTAACACTATTCTAGTCGAGGTCGTTTAAACCCTTACGGTACGGTATCTTATGTACCTGCAACCCTTTTTCGTTTAGTATGTACCACCTGGTAGAATTTACTCTCTGCACAGGTGATAATTTTACTGTCTTTAGTTCTACAGATCTTTTGTGGGTTTATTGCACTCTCAACTGAGGCATTATTAAGAACCTATTCTTAATTTGCTCAAAATTTACGACCTTCATTGTTTGTGCGTTCAATGTGATTCCTTTCACCTTTCACACAGTTTTTACATTGTTAGAACTAGCGGCTTGGTACCCATAATTCGTAGTACAACCACTACAGAACTCGCTAATAAACGCATTTGGGCCTACAGACTCGAATTCATTATTTAATTGCCCTAAATAATCACCTATGGGCAGTTTTACGCCTCCCGGTTTAACCGCATAAATAAGACTATCGGTATCCATATATATATTGCGTTCTCGCCAACTTCTTCTAGGTAATTGTACAACTCTAGCCGTGCATGGGCCGTGGTATAGGCAGCAATAACAATGTTTGTGTTTTTAGAGGGATATTGACATTGTCCATTAAATGCCAATTCAATAGCAGCGCCTCTTCATCGATCGGAATTACCTGCGCAACCTCTATCAGTACAAAACCCCGTTTGGGGTAAAAGGAAGAGTGACGCAAGAATTCTACTCGCAAAAGAAGTGATATCTATTTTGCGAGTGACTTTCTTTGTGTCACAATGGAGAAAGTATTGCCTTTGTAATAAAATTAAGAGACAGTATCCTTCTGCCATAGTGATAGAAAGTCACTCGCAAAATAGATATCACTTCTTTTGTGAGTAGAATTCTTGCGTCACTCTTCCTTTTACTCCAAACGGGGTTTTGTACTGATATCACTTGTTTTGTAAGGCTGCCTGTAAAAAAAAGACTGTAACACGAGCCATCTATACCGATGCTCCTCTCTTCTTCACACGAGCTATAACGTGTACGAGACACGTACACTAAATACAACGGAGAAACCACATCTGCGAGGTTGCTTCAGTGGCCTGGTGGTTAAGGCGTCGAGTTGGTAAACATAAAAGCTATGGTTCGAGTTCCGGCGAGGTTAACACTAGATTTTCCTTTCAGAATATATTTTCATGTGTTTATATATTTAAAAAATACAGTAATTTTAATTAAAAGCTTTTTTTTAAAAAAAAAACACTCGACCGGGATTTGAACTCGCGAACCTACGCGGTGGAGTCAAGAACGCTAATTATTAGGCTACCGAGGCTTCGCGCTTGCAGTGATGGAAACAGATATTAATTGGAAACGGACGGTGGTCTAGAAGGACTCCTGTCTTGTAACAAAGAGAAGTATTTCCTGCTTCTAAACGTGATTTATAGCATTCTGAGTATATTGCAACAAGTCAGTAAATGTTGAATGATTTTGTTGAAGACTATTGCCTATAAAGCACAGTTTGTTTCGATTAAAGGACGAGGTGGATAACCGATAATGTGTAGATTTTTTTTCTCATAGCAGCAAGGGGCAGGATGCAATCCCGCGCAAAACGCATTTATATTCTTGACAGAAAGTACATTCTTAATTACTCACCAAGGGAACGTGGAGGTTAGATAAAATTAGGTACGGTCATGTATCTTTACATTTTTCTCCTTTACGTCATGCCCAGATGAGTGGAGCAGCGGCGGAGAGTGTTCTCCGTACGGGCTCGTATTTAAAAAGTGGCACGTGTCACTATAGCGGAAGGATACAAAATCGATTTTGCTCCATATCTCGAAAACCGTAACTCCTATAAAAAATCTAAGCTTGGGTTTTAGGGCCCGCAATGGACACCTAAAACCCCTCGGTACCACCCATTTGGGGCTAAAACAAAAAGACACAGAGAATTACGGACATAGCTTTCTATAATTTGTGAAAATTTTGTGATTCGGTTAAAAAGTCAACCTTTGAACCGCTCCACCGCGTTTAACGTATGATACAGCGTTTGGATCGTATTGAAGCGTAGAATAAGATCCAATAAGTTTAGACCGCCTATATGGTCTGGGGTCAGTGCTATCCTAAAAAATGTGAAATTTTGATATTTTTTTCAAAGCGCCCTAGGGGGTCTCAAGGAGATCCTACCGAACCATTTTTTTTCCTGTGTGTATAGAAAAGAGCTTTCAAATGTAAGTTCAAGCATCTAAGTCGGACTTATACTTCGGTAGATCCGAAACTAAATGTATAATATCTGAGTTCCGCTAACAGTGTCCTTTGCCAGTGACACTCGAAGAACTGCGTTCTTCATGATATTGTTATCTGGTTATTTATCGAAGAATTGCGCAGGCTCGCGAATAATATCTGTATTCCCCATATTTTCATTTTGCGCAAATTTCCCCCATAAACAGTTTAAAGCCAATTTACAGATACTCTTACGCGCTTTATTTGTTTTCCCCATTTTGGCACAATCTAATTGTACACCTTCTCGCATATAATAGTCCCTGATGAATTTATTTTGAAGTTCTGTAGTTGTACACCACTGGGGCCAGCCCTGGGCCTCTGTTTTAAGCTTCATTAATAAATTTAGGTACTTTGCAAATAGTCCTTCTACCACCCTGTACTCCCAAATTTCGTGCGTCTCCAGCAAGGTATATCCCATCTCAATAGCCTTTCTTACTTCATCGACCACCCAAGTCTCAGTTAGGGCTCTCTCCTCTTCAGTATGGTCACATTCCGCAGACGTGTTTAGGGTCTCTGCACACCGACGACATAGAGGAAACAGTAGCTTACCGCCACTGCGAAATGAGAGTGCAGAGTGGTAGAGATGCTGTGAAGGCAATATAATGCACTTTACTATTCGTTCAAACTTGCCAATAGTAGGACAGTCGCTGCCCACAGAGATTTTCAAGGGATGCCCTATAGGATATTTCTTCACCTTGCAGCAGTACGGATATAGGGCGATGACATCGACATCGTGTATCTTCTCCCCCTCTGCTGCTTTATAATATAATTTGACTGCATAACATCGTTCTGATGGGTTCTTTCCTACGCATCGGGTGTTCGGTAGTAAATTCGCGCAGTTGACGCTTCCACTCACATCCCCACATTTCATGGACCCTATACCCTAATTCCTGTAGACGAGCAATTTTTCTAACTGCGTTTTCATAGTGTAAATTGAGTGTAACATCTGGATCGTTATATAATGGTTTGTCGCGGCCTGTTGAATAACACTGAGGACACCCGTGGGAGAAACACCCTTCATACTACCACACATGTCCGTGGTTATCTATGCGAGCGTACCCGTCTACTTTAAAAACTCCATCCACAACCACTGCGCGCCCATTGGCCGCATGCTGGATTGTGATCCCGTGTTTTTTCTCTTCATATATCAGCCACTGTATTGCCTCGTCAGACTGTTGGTCGGCCCAGTGATACCTGTTAATAGGAATAATTCCAATGGATTTTTCTTTAAGGAAATTACGGCGATATACTAGATTACACGTCGAAGCTATACTAATTGCCTCAATTAGAGGGTTGACGTTTGTTATAGCTCTCCTGCATAAACCTGACACATGCACTTCTCAGTAGGTCAACATCTAAACGGCAGTACCGTATTATATCTTTTCTAAAGTGAAATATCTGATTTGATAAATACGTGTTGTAGAAGCGCATAAACATTTACGCTCCTTCTCCAGCACAAAGTCATACCCATAATATTTAGGATCGGGTGCTGGGCCCACATATTGTTGTTTATATTTAGTGTTAAAATAGTGGGAAAAATACCCCTTAGCATGTTGAATATCAAATGCCTCCAATTTAGCCAGCGGCATCGGAATGAAGTTCAGACTGTCGATAAACTTTAAATATTTACACTCGATACAGAGTATTTTACAGCCTTTAATAATTATTTTCAGTGTCCACTGTTTAACGGTAAACGTGGCACGTAGAAGAAAATGTGCATCATATCCTTTTGCATTATGAGCGACACAGAAAATTTTGTTGACGTCTTTTGGTCTGCCGTTTAAATAACCTAGAAATTATACTATACATTTCTCACCATAGAAAATATTCTCTTTTCTACTGCACACACTACATGAAGTATTATCCCCACTACTTACACACTAATAACACACCTGCTGTGAAACTAGTAGATTCGGTATGTGTTCATTCACACCCTCACTTACGATCTCATCCTGTCTACATTCAATATCCTAAAACACCATTAATCATTTTTTAATACTGGCGTTAATATTAGGTTTGGGACGAATATAGCATAAATTTTTGCGAGACACCATATTTTCACAATTTGTACAGTATCTTTCACCACATTGGTGTGCATTTCTATCTGGTTTGATAACGTAAGCCTTAAAACATAATCTACAGACTTTTAATTTCGAACATACCCCCGTTTGAGTGTGATGTTCCATACATTAATTACCGTAAAAGCACCGATTACATTCCTTACAGTTTAGATTTTTTGTTGTTTTTTCACATGGCGGACTTTTCTGGCATTTACTGCATTACACAGTACAATGCACAATATGTTTTTCTTTAGAATCATACTTTTTGTGGCACACATCGCAGATATATATACAGCTAAAGGCCGCCGTCAAACTAGTAATCACATTATAGTGATTATTTAAATATAGTAGTTTAATTTGCTTAGGTGGTTCATAATTTTCGAAACCTATTTGATGCAATTATAGCTGGTTAAACCAACTAGTGGTTACGGATCATTACATATCAAGATACATTTGAATCAGGGGAGTATGAAAGGGGTCAGGGTGTTGCAGGCCCCCGAAATTGTTTCATGCAGAATTAGTATAATTTAAGGCGTCATTATACATAGTATGTCCTTGAAATAAAAGTGACCTCCAGGCAGCCCAGAGTTTAGTACGCTGGCTTTTATCACGTGTGGTGACGGTTTCAATTCGCGCCGGCCGGGTGATTTGAACGGAGTGGTTCGGAGCCTACTTTACCAAAAACTGTAGGTTCCGTCCTTAGAAGCTCACCAGGTCGTTTAGGACGTTAATAAGAATTCAATTAATCAAACCCTGAAATAAGGGGGACACTTCGGTAGGTGATTATTCAGATCTAAACAAGAAAGAATTTCCTTTGAAGAAATTTCAAATCATGTATTTTGGAGCTACAAGCGCTCAAAGACAAAGCAGCCTCATCATAAGTGATGTCATATTTCGACAGATAATGACGCAAGCCGTGTCGGCTTAGTAAACCACAATTGAAGTTCCTACTCAAGTTGAAGGAGTTCCGAATAGACAGGTATTGTAATGTAAGAATTTCATTGTTAAGGAATTAATGCCATTTAATAGGGCAATCATGGAAATTCCCTCTAAACTGCAGTCTTCAATCATAAACATTGCTTAAATAAATGCAGTGAGTACAACTTTGATTTTCATTCGCTAAGCCGATGTCATTGGCTGTCAATTTATGAATTTCTAACGTGATTTTAGAAAATAAAAGTTACAAAAAAAGTGCATTTCAAGAATTTAACGCAAAAGTAGAGAATACAAAATTAGGACCACTGCAGAGTACATTTCTCGTCCCATACATTTTCCTCTCGACTCGTTTCTGCATTCCCCACATAGTAAGCAGTGCGGTCGTTTCTATATCATTCCTTACAAAACAATGTCTGTTTAACTATGGTCAACTTGGCGTGACTCAATTTGCTGGCGTTTTAATAAGACAAATCTTGGCTCATTCCCTTAGCTGAAAAAAATAGCTCATTGTTAAGGCATCTCCGCTGTGAAGCTCTCTGCTATCTCGTCTAGCGCGAGCAGCAGCACAGCGTGTGTGGTGAACACTTCGCCAGTCAAGTAGTGTGTAGTAAGACAAGTAGGCAGTCAACTAGAGTACATACTGAGTGCACGAGACGTGTGTGGGAAACAAGTAGACAGTCAAACAGTGCAAAATGTGTCCACGAAACGTGTATGGGAAACACGTAGACAGTCAAATAGTGAAAACTGTGTTCACGAGACGTGTGTGCGAAACAAGTAGACAGTCAAACAGTGCAAAGTGTGTTCACGAGATGTGTGTGGGAAACAAGTAGAAAGTCAAATAAAGTACACACTGTGTTCACGAGAAGTGTGTGGGAAACAAGTAGACAGTCAAACAGTGAACTGTGTTCACGAGACGTGTGTGGGAAACAAGTAGACAGTCAAATAGGGAAAACTGTGTTCATGAGACGTGTGTGGGAAACAAGTAGAAAGTCAACTAGAGTACATACTGTGTTCACGAGAAGTGTGTGGGAAACAAGTAGAAAGTCAACTAGAGTACATACTGTGTTCACGAGACGTGTGTGGGAAACACGTAGACAGTCAAACAGTGCAAAATATGTTCACGAGATGTGTTTGGAAAACAGGTAGACAGTCAAATAGTGAAAAGTGTGTTCACGAGACGTGTGTGGGAAGTAATTAGAGAGTCAAATAGTGCAAACTGTGTTCACGAGACGTGTGTGGGAAACAAGTAGACAGTCAAATAGTGAAAACTGTTCACGAGAAGTGTGTGCGAAACAAGTAAACGGTCAAACAGTGCAAACTGTGTTGACGAGACGTGTGTGGGAAACAAGTAGAAAGTCAACTAGAGTACATACTGTGTTCACGAGAAGTGCGTGGGAAACAAGTAGACAGTCAAACAGTGAACTGTGTTCACGAGACGTGTGCGGGAAAGAAGTATACAGTCAAACAGTGCAAACTGTGTTCACGAGACGTGTGTGGGGAAACAAGTAGACAGTCAAACAGTGCAAACTGTGTTCACGAGACGTGTGTGGGAAACAATTAGACAGTCAACTAGAGTACCTGCTGTGTTCACGAGAAGTGTGTGGGAAACAAGTAGACAGTCAAACAGTACAAACTGTGATTACGAGACGTGTTTGGGAAACAAGTGGACAGTAAAACAGTGCAAAACTTTGTTCACGAGACGTGTGTGGGGAACAAGTAGACAGTATAATAAAGTGTGAATTACAGTATGGATAGTTATTCCTACCGCGAACAAGGAGACATGATTTTCATATACGGAATAGTAATGGAAGACAGACAGCACGGATGTACCGCACGCAATTTCCTGAACGACTGCCACCGAGTCACAAGATATTTCTGGTCGTGTATAGAAGTCTCTGCGAGACGGGAACGCCGACACCTACGCATACTGGCTGTGGACGGCCCCGACATGTACGAACACCGGATGCAGAGCAAAGAGTTCTAGGTACTGTTGCGAATAATCCCCGGACCAGTACAAGACTACTGGCCCGTGAGATGCATGTCATCCATATAACTGTGTGGGGAATTCTTCGCGAGAATACATTGTATCCATACCATTTGCAACGGGTACAGAGTCTCACAACTGATGATTTTCCTCCACGCGAAATTTTGTCGCTAGTTCATCGCACAGGCCACTACAATTCTGATGTTCCTGAGTTGTATTCTGCTTACGGAAGATGCTTTTTTCGGGAGGGATGAAATCATCAACCTACACAACACGCACGTTTGAGCGGAGGCGAATTCTCATGGCAGGGTTGTTTCCCATCATCAACAGCAATTTGGGCTTAACGTTTGGGCTGGAATTCTTGGAGATCGCCTTATCGGACCATATGTGCTTCCACGCCGACTCTCTGGAGCCAGCTATCTTCAGTTCCTGGAGAACACTATGCCCCTATTGCTCCAGGATGCGGTACGCCAGCGTATGTGGTGCATGCATGATGGAGTTCCGGCCCACTTTAGCATTCCTGTACGCCGCTCTATACCGCACGCTCCATGCACGATGGATAGGGCGTGGAGAACCTATTGCGTGGCCTGCGCGGTCACCAGATCTCAATCCTTTCGATTTTTATCTTTGCGGAAATCTGAAGAGTGTGGTATATGTTGAGCCGGTGCCTGACGTGCAGGTTTTGGACGAACGTCTGCACGATGCCTGTAATGGTATTCCCAATGACATTGTGATCTTTGCGAGGGTTCGTCAGTCCATGCCTCGTCATTGCAACGCTTGCATTGCCTCTCATGGCCGTTACTTCAAGCATCTGCTTTGAAGAGGATGATTTATTATATGTAGATATTGTAATTGCCGCATAAGGTTCCAACGTCCAGACTACGCATTCGAATTTTTCGACTACTTACGGGCCAATGCGTCCACTTAACTGTTTGCACCTTCATTTTTACGTGTGCGCTATTAGGTATTACTCTATCCACATTTTTAGTTCTGTAAAATTGTCAACTGAGTACATACATACATGCAAGGGATATTAGAGTTTCCAACCCATTTGCCGAGGTCTATTACCATTTCTTTCTTGTGCCATCTCTCAAAACCAAAACATTTCGGAACCCATATTTACTGTTATTATCTTGTTTTACCCACAGCTTCCGTCCCTGCATATTGTCCCTCTCTGGACATCCTTTACAAAAGTATATTTGTTATGTTTGGCATTTGTTCCTTTAAGTCTAGAATGATATACATTTAGTTGGCTGGATGTATAGGTTTGCTACAATATATCTGGTGTAGTAAAAAGTAATCCATTATTTTTGCATAACATTGAAGGCTTGACTTACCATAGTTAGAATGATCCGATTTAGGTCACATATGCGCCGTTTTGTTCGATAACGTGTTGCCATTTGGAATGTAATATCATGATGCCTCTCTCATAGAAGCCCTTGTCCCTATTGGCAAAAAATTGAGACAGTCGATGTTCACAAGCCTCTCTTGACGCGAATTTTGCACCAGCAAACGTGTTCGCCATGGACAGGAACAGATGGTAATCACTAGGTGCCAGGTCCGGACTATAAGGTGGATGCATAAGAACCTCCCAACCAAGCTCCCGGAGCTTCTGGCGACCCACTATCGATGTGTGTGGCCTGGCGTTGTCCTGGTGGAACACAATGCCTCTCCTATTGCCCAAAGCTGGGCGCTTCTGGGCGATTGCTGCCTTCAGACGGTAAAATTGTTGACAGTATAGTTCCGAGTTAAGGTTTTGGCCGTAGGGGAGCAGCTCATAGTAGATAATTCCCTGCCAATCCCACCAAACACACAGCAAAACCTTCCTGGCAGTCAATCCTGGCTTGGGCACCGTTTGCGCCGGCGCACCGCGCTTCGACCACGACCGTTTTCGTGTGACGTTGTCGTGTGATCCACTTTTCATCACCAGTCACCAACCGCTTTAGAAATGGGTCGCTTTGGTTGCGATTCAGCAGCGATTTCCAGATGGAAATTCGGTCCATGAGGTTTTTTTGCGTTAACTCGTGTGGCACCCATACATCAAGCTTCTTTGTGTATCCAGCCTTATGCAAATGGTTCCACACGGTTTTTTGTGCAATGTTTAGCTCTTGGGCAATCGAAACAGTGCTTACATGACGGTCGGACGCGACAGTGTCCATGATTTTATCGACATTTTCGACACGTGGCCTTCCAGTGCGTGGTACATCTTTGACGTCAAAATTACCGGAACGGAATCGACGAAACCAAAATTGCGCGTGATTGGCTGTTACAGTATCAGGACCATAAACACTATTCACATTTGCAGCCGCCTGGCTTGCGTTTTCGCCTTTATCGAAGAAAAACTGTAAAATATAGCGTATTTTCTCTTTGCTAGTGTCCATTTTGACGCGCGCTCACACAACACTGAGTCAACTCATCACAACTATCTGAACAGTGTTTGTAGTACGCAATCTCATCGTTTGAACGCCATCTCGTTGAACCCGATCGGACTTATACAACGCGAGATACAGATCACTGAAGTCATCTATTGGCAAAATAATGGATTACTTTTTACTACACCAGATATTTTAGATTAGTGTTAGCAATGAAGTCATCTTCAAGGCATCTGACATTTCAAGGTCTGTATGTTAATCACAGTCATTTACCGTAGCTACAGGACACTGCAGTACAAAGTACATGAGAATGTCTCACATCCGCTCTGGCACTCACAGTAGCAACGAATAGGCAGTTAAGTTAGTGTATAAACATACGAATCATTATAACAACCAACTAAAGAGAGTACTAAAAAAAAGAAGGATACAAGTTTTCACCAAACCATCTCCGAGATGGTACGACGAGGGCATACCTCACGCCTTAGCCGCTAGGAAGAGGTCATTTCATTTTGAGATGTAGCTTAGTTTTAAGATATTCTTTAAACGTTAGAAATTTGCGCTAGGTATAACATTTATATTTAAGCTACTAAATATTTAGCACGACCACAATTATTTTTTTATTCTCCCCACGTACAAGTAAGATTGAAGTACAAAAATATATTGCATTGACGAATCATGGCATTTTGAACGACGAATATTTAATGTTACAGCGAATTAGACCACTTTGTGCGAAATTACGCTTTCTTCGAAGAATCAAAGCTGTTATATTAAATACGTTTAGAATTTGGTTTTAGAATAATGGAGCCTACGAGGCAGCATCATTGGTGACAAGAAGATTTATGTTACTGTTATCGCAAATTATTTCAAGCAATATTTCTAGTGTACCTTAGTTTGTAAGGATGGAATAGGATTATTTGGGATGACATTCTTTTTAAAAAATAAGGTTTATTTCTTCATTGGCTTAAGGGTTCATTCTGTTGAGGGGCATGATATAGCCAGGTATCGAGAGATATTTATGTTGTTAACGAACACGCTTTGACCGCTGCTTCAGGTGATATATTTTGCTACAATGACGATTTATTAAACTAGCCACCTAATATGTGGAAATAAGCCACAATTTTTTATCATTAGTACATTAAGATAGGTGTATATAAATATAGAAATAGGTAACAGGCATTAATATACATATTGTAGCAGTCAACATTCATTCCCTAATTTCTGATGACTTTATTTCATTTTTTTAAATAAAAGAATGTATTTGGCTTCGGACTTACATTTCTGCCAGGAGACTTACTTATCTACGGGTAGATTTAATAAACAAGATGAGCTGACTATGTCATAATTTTGCACAAGAGATAGCTATGGTTAATCATAACTCCTCAAGGCAAATTAGTCAAGACAACAGGAAGCCTATTGCAACATCAACGACGTCAGTTCTTACTGAAGGTGTGATTGGCTAGATAATTGTGGTTAAGAACTTCGAAGTTGCCAAAATATAAAACCACACAGATCTGCCTGGGCTTCTTTTAGAAAGTTAATTACTCGAAAGATGCGCAATTCAACAGGGCAGAAATAGTCTATAATTATCAACTAAAGTAAACAAAAGATTATATCAGGATTACAAACAACGGAATTAAAACGAAGTAATCAAAATTGTGTTTCTACCACGTCAACAATGGAAAGTGCTAGAATCACAGAGTTTTGTCATACAACCACAACTTCCGAGGTGTGGCGTGTGTCCTTCATTTAAATACCCACACCCATCGAATCTTTATGTTCTTCCACCACCCGGAGTCCGAACAAGTGTCTCAGGCGAGTTCACTTATAGGATTCAGCTGAGTGAACATTTCGACTTGTAATTTTTCTAATATATTAAATGGTCTTTCGACTTAATGTTTCGCGCTCGACTTCTACTCGCTCTCCCCAAAAGTTCCCTAAGTTCATGACACATTCGTATCATTGTCCTACTATTAGACCTATGAAAATGCAATATCACGAATCAAGGAGAATCATTGATTATTAGGTTAGGAACATAGATTCAAAGTATCAACCCAATACTGCAAGTTGTATTTGTTTTAACTTAAATCTCTGTCACAGTACGGTGGTATTGATTAATATGTCAAATATCTTTCTTTCCTTTGTACTATTTTTATTTTCGTTTAAATACATACTATAGTAAAAGCGACGAGTTATCCTTTGCCATGAAAGTAGCCCTGTAGTCATAAGTAATAAGACGAAGTATAGTATAGTAATATAATAAAAATAATAATATAGATTTTAAAGGCAAGTAAACGAAAGATTTGAATTTACCAGGAATATGTGATTGAAGGAAACCCTGGAAAATCCATGCATTTTTTGAACGGCATACAATTATAAATACAGATTGGCCAAAGTAATAGATAGTGCGCAGTCCTAGTAATATAATAAGTAATGCGATATTTTTAAAGTAATGACCAAATTTTAATAAAACTAGCACAATATCAGTAAAGGAAACAAGTTATTTCCAGAAGCCAAGAAATACAAGTGATTTTTTTTTTAAATTTCACATATACATTTATGTGGTACACATGAAGTATGTTTGAATCAGTTCGAAAGCCTAGAAGCT